>JACJUY010012453.1:0-22310 GCA_014220935.1 Platorchestia sp. MABIK | reverse complement strand
CACTACACTCATCTAAAGTAGTTAATCATCGAAGTGGGAGAGTTATTTCTACTCCCACAGTGTCACACGACAACGTAAATAAAACCAAACCTCTGGAGCGTAAACAAGCACAGAAACACGTTTTTACAGGATTTATTCTCTGTCCTATTCAGAAATTCATTCACCTGGTAAGTGAACAACTTTCTCAAGTTTAGCTTTTAAATTCTTATCGTTGAAGGTAAGTTGATTGTATCCATACTTTAATGTTTAATATCGAGACGAGGTATATGATTGTGGGTGAGAGATACTTTGAATCATGCGACATGAATGATACAACTCTTCTTCGTTTATCGTCGTCGCAGAAGTCGACAGTGTTCATTGTGAGTTAAATAGTAGTCAATTTCTGCAAGGAATATTTTTTCCAGCTGTGCTGTAAGCAGATGGAAACACGTACTCACAACTTCGTGCTGAAACGCACGTTCAATTCTGAGTGGTAAATTCTCTATAATTTATCCTAGAGAATAAGTACTGCACATGAGTTGATCTAACGCTGGCAACATCATTTGCTGTTGAGAACTACTTAGCGAAAGAACTGACAAATTTGTGCAGTCTGGCTTCCGTCGCTAATGACTGCTCTGCCTGGTCTAATGAGAAGGCTCGTGAGTACATACTCGTACACTGCAGACAGATCCATCAAGTGTATGAACGCTCAAGGAAAATAGAACAAATCCCTTTTTCTAGCATTAAAGTTGAAAACGGAAAAGGGAGAAAAAAATTCGGCATTACCAAACAGAGTAGTAATAAAAACCAAGCAAATTTTTCGATTATGAGATTTGTTCTCTGATTAATTTTTTTAACATGTTCACCGCGATGGGCTAAACTGAAGTTCAATATTCAACTCAAATTTAAAGTCAATTTTAATTGGAAATTTTTACAGTAAAATTAACTGGATCGTGCCTTTATTTAACCTTGATTAAGTATTTATGATGTCTAAACTTGTGACTACTGATTGTTTAGCAACATAAATAAATTCCCTCCGTGTACACCGGTGACTCACATCACGACCAACGTGTTGAACCACTTGAGGTGAGTGCATGCTGTACTCGTATTTAGCTCATGAAATTCATGTGTCTCCATTTTTTTGCTGGTTACAGCAATGTCCTTCTCAGTGTGTCCGACAAGTCCAATGAGACCATCTAGTGTACACGGCTCGTCAAAAATGAAGGAATTCGATAATGTTCGACAAATCGCATAGATCATGTAATCATGTCGTATCACAGATACGGTCATCAAGCATATTCCCCTAAAAAAATATTTCCCCTGTAAATTCTTGAGAGCTTGACAGAGAGACGGGCCATGTAACAACTATGTGTTATTGTATGGTGGATGATATTACTAGATTTCTTCGAAACTAATTATCTTAAGAGCCTCGGTTTAATAAACATTCGAGTGGGTAGCTGGGATTCTCCGTTATACGTAGATTATGCACGTTCATTCGGTTCATTTTTATGCGAGCACAACAGGGCAAGCACATGTAAATTTTCTTGAAATGAAATTGTATTTCAAATGTACGCACTATCCATTTATCCGTAGAACAAAAATTTCCATCTTACTCTTCAATATCATCATAACTAAAGCCATGTGTTTGGCATTTTGTTTCATTTTACACTTGTGAGAAAAGCAGTAGCTCAGTTCCCTCTGACATGATTTTTCTTCCACACGAATCACGTCGAGGGCAGCAAAGGAAGAATCAACATTAATCTAAGATAACAAGATCCCTTTTTTGCGCTCAGCGTACTTGAAGCGTGCCTGTAAAGTGAAGCGTGTGTGATCCTGCAAGAATCAATACAGGAACTGTGGAGCTACTGGAATCGAGGAGCTGCAGAATCAGACATGCACTCTTCCTGTGCGAGAAGTTATTTCGCTTGCTTTCAGAGCAGGTGAATAGACTCTTCAATGCAGACGCATGAGAAGCACATAATAACACCAATCAAAAAGCCTGTTGCTTAGCAACGGGGATGGAGAAGGTATTGACATTGAATAGCTAACAAAGAGCAGAGACGGGTATCTCATCGTTAGGTGAGTTTTTGAAAGCTCTTTCGTTGAAGGCTCAATGCACACAATTTGAACGGCGTAAAGGTGGTTGCACGTTTGTGTTGTAGCAACCAAATAATAATACAGTATAACATGAAGAAATTGTTGTAGAAATACGGAATAGTTTGCTAGTGCAGCCATATAAAACACAGCTCATACACAGACCATCAAATTGTAATGTTCAACAAGGTGCTGAGGGTTCAGAGATATCCGTTCAGGAAAAGCTGATTTAGTTTTTTAGAAGATCAGTAAACAAGCTGAAAAATGCATGACACAATTGCAGTTTCAATCACTTTGCGCCAACATATTTTCGTTTCAAACGACAATCAAATCCGAGACATAACTGATTTTCTCTGCTGATAGAAATGATTTTAAATTAAATCTCAAACTAGCGTCCACTTTCGCCTAAAATTCACTCTTCAACTAAATTTACTGCACAAAAAAATTGCTATTATTTAATTTAAATGGATAAGCGATACAATAAGGATCTACCACTCGGTGGCAGTTAGCGTTTCCCTTGTTCGCTCATTTTTGTTACTGATCATACATGAATTTATTCACATATTTTAAGAGCTTAGGAGCTATTCAGTTGACTTGAAATTTTATCGAAGTGGAACTATTTAAAGAAAATGTATGAATTTCCACAGTGATTTGGTCATCAAACTTTTTAAAGTTGGATTGACTCACTAAAGTATGGAGAAATTTGACGCATATAAACCTTAACAATTTTCATAGGGAGAACAGCCTCCGCAGCAATAAAAGACCGGGTATGAATGTTTCCATTAAAAATAAGTAACCCTTAGAATATTAGATGGCAGATTTGTCTCGGTGATCCCTAAAATCATAAATAGAAAATCTCGAGAAATGTTTGAAAATTTTTTATTATTCTGTGTTACTGCTCTTAGTAGTTTTGTTGTCATGAACGCTTAATCTTCCAAAAACACTTTTTGAGAGGATTGACCTTTCGCTGGATAACAATTAAGTAAAGGAAAAATAGAAATAAAGGAAATGGAAATATTGTGAAGAAGAATAATTAACGAAACTGATTCATTTCCAAAAGCAAATTCGAAGTCTAATTTTGTTCTGTGGAGAAAAATAATCAAGGACATCGTCTCTAATGATATTATTGCAGCGCCGAAGCAATATTCGCTGCCCCGAAGCTCCATTCACCTAATCAACCAGTCTTTCCAAGGCCAGAATATCTTTTATGATCGGAGTGACTTTTCACGGTTTTTCATCGATTCTCCAAACGTGGAACGGCACAGAAAAATGGGTAGCATCAAAAACTGAGCGGCTCTGTTAGGCCTGTCTTTTTACCTTCTTTTAAAGATCTGAGCCAGCGAAAACCTTACTTAGTTGATTTGGTGACGTTATTCAAACGACGTTGGTTGCGTTTTGGTACATAAGAATACCTCTAGGGAAATTACTCATTTACGTACTCGTATAAATGAATAGCATTTTAATTATTTCAAAACCTTTTTTCGAATAGAATTCAGCCTAACAGTTAGAATATTATCGTACAGTTATATTTTCACACTTCTTAGAAAGGATAAAATTGTGTTCGAAATGTGGAGCATGTTTTTCAACTACGCTCCTTCCATGCTAACTTAACCAACAGTAGCAACCCCGCAAACGCAGTCGATGAGTTAAAGTGAATGATTCTGTGCGTGTTACTTTGGGGCTTCTCTGTTTTGGTGCCGGGCCTCTCTGGAATGTTAGTTGTTCAGAGGCTGATGGCAAAATGAAATTCAAAATTGGTGACGAACAGATCGAGTGATCATTTGCTCGAATTAGGAAAATATCACCGAATATCTCTAGCGACTAAGTTGCATTTTGAGGTAAACGGGCATAAGTAATCATGTTGTTTTGAACAAAGTTACATCGAAAAAAATATCTCCAAGTACGAGAATGAAGAAAAATATACATTTACGGGATTTTATGAAACAGATAATTTTGCACTCATCTCCTCAATTCGGAATATGACACGTGCCCTTAAAAACCTCCTCCTTTGATAAGATAAGTTTGTTCATGCAGTGTAATAGAAATAAAATGGCGGGTTCTCGGAGAATACTCATTTGGTTGATCTGAAAATTCTACATTCACACTTGATGTCGATGTAAAGTATATTGTACTGAGCAAGACTCGTTCAACACTTTTTTATGACCGGAATTATTTCCCTTGCTTGAAATTCGAAGAGATGAAATTTGTTCGTACGACCAAGAAAAACAAAATCTTGCTACACCGCTTTGTAAATGAAATTTGTTCGCTGAAATATGCTCACCCTATGCACTACACAACAATGTGCATTCACCATAGAAGCCTAAGCTCAATCCACGTCAAACACACATTGACCTGAAAAAACCCGTGTCCCTAGCTAAAAAATTATTCAAAATTCAGACAACGTTTGTAGTAAACTACGAAAATTTTAGATTAAAAATCTGCCGCAATAAGGAATAAAAACGATTTCCTGTACAATACAGCTGTACAACAATGGAATTTTTCTTCTTGTTGTGAAAATTTTCTTTTCTTATTTCCAGAGCATGCCCGAAGCTCGAACATGGTTCAGACAACAGTGGCTATTTCCAGAAATCATTTCTTCGCCTGGAGAGACAGCAGCTGCTGATCTATACATCACCCTGCAGCTGACGGCGCCTGTCCTGCAAATACACTGGGCCAACTTCCAGGTCTAACTCGAACTGTGATACTTTAGAGCAGTCAAATGATTAACTCCGTAATAACATCATATTTCAGTAGATCATTTTTGAAAAAGTATAAACAATCGTTCTTAACGAGGACAGCTATTTCACGGTGAAGTAAGGAACTACAACTAGTACTGACCTTAAAATGAAACTACAGGCATAATTAGGACATTTAGTTGCGAATGGAGCGATAAACCAATGCTTAAATGAGGATTCTAGTATGAAGGGAGTAATATGTCCACAAGGACAATCAAAGTCTAACAGAAAGAGCTGTAAAAAAACTGGAACAAATATGTCTAAAATAAGAAATGTGGAGTCTTGAATACTACTAAAAAACCTAAAACATACTGATATGACCTATTACACAAAAATGAATTATAAATTTAAAATTAGTATTTCGTTGAAAACTAAGGATTTCACATTTCTCTGCTGATAAAATACTATGAATAAACAGTTCTGTTGAGCAAAACTTGACGATCACTCGTGTTCTGTTTGAAATGTAGGTATACTTTCCGGCTAAATATGTAAAAATAAACATCATGTTCATGGGTTGTGTAGCGTCATGTGTCGTGTTGTGTTTATTGGAATAAGTGTGTATCTATCTTCATTTACCAGTTGAAACTGAAATTACTACTCATGCATTCAGCATGAATCGTAATTTGAAAGGTGTGGCTCAAACTGAAGCTGATGAATCGAAATCACCGTTGATATAAGCATTCCTCATGAAAGTAATCTGAAACATCTTCTATTAGTTTGTGTGAAGGAATTCGAAAGAAATTTTTCTTCTAATAAACAAATGCAAAAATGAGCGATACTGAGCTCGTTAGCAAAGAACATTTGAAGCCTGATTAAGGCGCTATTCAAGTCAGTCTCAGTTCACTTCAACAAGTAAACAAAAATTCTCAAAAGAATTCAGGATCCTGAAGAAAATTGAATGTTCCACACATGAACGGAAAACTATGCATCTCTAGAGCGTGAATGGGTTTCCAATTGAACTTCGCTTCAGACCTCAGAATCATACAAAATTCTAAGAGCTTTCTAATTCGGCTTTTGATTTCAATTCGTGGAAGTTTGCCCGAAATCAGTTAAATTTCTTTTACCGCTGCGTACAAAACTAATAAGCCACCTGCTTTTGAAACCTGGAGCAATTTCGCTCTCTGTGCTCAAGGAGACGGTAAGAAGATGATGATACTGCTAACTAAGATGATTTTCAAAACTCTACCTCGATCAGCCAGGAACTATTCCCTCGCATTGCAACTGTTACTAAAAAATAAAACAATGACATTAGGAAAGTCAAAAGGATTTGTTACGTTAGCCCTTTTTAATTGACAGGAGAACAGAGAACGACGAGCAACATCATCGAACAGAAACTAGAAATGGAAGCTTTCAAGGGAACTGAAGTCTGAAAGTTTTTTTTTGATTAAATGCCCCGTTAAATAGCAGACGTTTCCTGGGTACATCGGGTCTACAAAAAAAAAGAGCAAGGTTTAAGAAAGGTCTTGACAAATGAACTGATCATTCTCATTTCCAGTAAATGAGAAAACGTATTCGAATGATGAATAAGAAAATAAATTTTTTGATTCAAAAATGAGCTTGCAACAACGAGGTTAACAAGTTTCAGAAATGTTCACTCCACTGAAATTTGAAAGTAACCTAAGTATACTAATCCTAAATCTCAATTCGATTGTAGTGCATGTAAATGGATTTCAACGTTTTATTCGTAACCGGTAATTGTAGTTCAATCTTTTCTACGAATAAATTGCAGTGCGAACCGTAGAAAATAAAAAGTTGCTGTTACTTCACTAGTAATGACTGTAAATGTTACTGCTGCCAATAATTCAATAGGACTTTTTTTAATGTTGGAACTATTCCCCTGGATTCCAAATACTGTACATATCGGGGTATGTAGGTATAGTACCCATAGATTATCATATTGCGTTCAATGTCACGGTGCAAATAGCCTTGAGCTTTGCTCTCAATTTCATACCAAACCTCAACTGATGGGAATAAAAACTCGGTGGATAATAAACTACGAACTCATGATCTTCTATGCATAAACTCCAAAAACTTCTGTATTCGCAAAAAAAAAGCAAAATTAGACACGAATTTGTTATTATAATTTCAATCTAAATGTTTCCACATGCACATCTTGAGAAATACTAAACGTTTTAGAGTTCTGCGTTTATGTCTACATTGAGTTTCTAGCGTCTGGAAATCAGACGCTAGAATTTATTGACGAGTAAACGAATTCCTCGGGCGTAATGAAATAAGATTATAATAACTGTAATTAAAAGCTTAAAACGTTCGTTGATCTGTTCCGTGAAAAAGCAAGTCGAAATGTTTTGCATAATTTTGCTGAAATTTCTGATCGATGTGAATTTTTATTGTTTCAGAGGTAGAACAATTTTACATTGCGTCGTCTGTTAAATAAATATACTTGGTTTCAAAATTACTTCCTGTAGTTTCAGAACTGTTTACTTCCGTTGCTGAATCACGTAATATGGCATCTCATAAGAAGAGAAATGAAGATGAGGGGAAAGATCAATGACTAAAAAATAACCCAGCTTCATGCTGACAAAATGTTTTATACGCTAAAAATTTTAAACACTGAAAAACAAGGGAAAACACAAGAAAATTCTTGAAAATGTTCCACAGAGAATTTTTATAAAGCCCTGCACTTTCAACGCCTGTTGTAGGGAAATTGTTGTTTATTTTCGTTGGCTTTGGGACACCTATAAAGCTCCCCTAACCTTTAGGGGAGCACTCGCCACCGAGGGGAGACCAATTTACGAGGCAGCTGAGCTGCGGCTGCTGCGCTCACAGCGAAGAGACTGCCGCTCTTCTTCCTCCCTGAACTCTTCGTCGTCCTCAAACGAGGAGCGAAGATCACAAGAAAGAAGCGGGGACGTGACAAGCGTCGTCAGATTGACATTTTGCCAGGCAAAATTATATGCTGCGGTGAAATTGAGCTTGAAGGAAGTCGAGTGTAAAAATGAAAGGCTAAAAATATACAACCTGGCCAATCTGGGCACGACGGCCTGATGAAGTTTGCCTGTTGTGATCTTCAGGATTAAATTTTTCCCAAAAGTAGCTTGATTCTGAAATGGAAGAAATGACGCATTAATGTAAAGTATAAATCTGTAAAATCGGATCCAACTAAGCTTAGAGGGCTTTAATAAATTTTTTAAGTTACTGTGAAATAAGTGCAAATTATTCGACCTAATCACTTGAAAAAAAGCTAAAAACGGAAAAAATTTAAACGCAAATCAATTAGTTCTTGCCACATGTCTAGCTCGCGTTAAAATGAGAGATACATGTGATCGTATTGTTTTTTATTTCCTCAACCGTTATCAAATAGCTTTTAATCGAATCCATTTCTAACAGCTTGAGAATATTTTATCAAAAATTTAAAGTGCGAATTTTTTATCAACACCGATCTTTTTTTCGCATATTTTTACTTTCATGATAAAAATAGACCAAACTTTGGCACATCCAAATTAGCATTGCTGAGAAATATGAATTATTCTGTACCTTCAATGCGAAACAACTTTTACCTCTTTTCATTGTCCACAGCTAGCAGGTCAAAATTTTCTCATTATTGTAGGACTATGGGCTGAAGGTGTAAAACATCGCGTACTTCCAAGTCCTACCTAACACCGCACATGCGGCGATGATGTTTCTGGCGCGCCTCTCGGACGCTACCGTGATGAAAAATTATTGCTCGCTGATTAAGTAAAAAGTAGTTGTAATTTGTAATAGAGTGTGCCCATAGAAACAAATCGAGTGCCTTTTTCTCGGGTTTATACTCGAGTAAACGCAACGTATGCTCCCAAATTCCTGGGCAGTAAACAGTAGATAATGTGTTCAATATGCAATACTTTGAGCAAGTTCATGAAATAGATGTATATAGTGCTACAAAATGAAATCTACAAACAAGCGAACTTGCAATACGCAGGAGTGTTATGATTAATGTAGCGCAGGAGTATTTTTATCTATGTAGCGTAAGAGTATTATGATCTGTTAAACGTGGTCGATGTTCTGATAGCCTCATCGCATTTTAAGGGCAAAATGTAGCTTCTTTACTCGTTGGTCGCGATGTGAGCAGCTGGTGTACACGGAGGGAATTTACATGTTAATGCTAACCGATTAGTAGTCACAAACTTGATTTATAAAAATACTCAATCAAAGGCACGATTCAGTTAATTTTTGCTGTTTTTAAAATTATTTTGTCCATAGTTATATTTAAATTTGAGTGTTATGTTGAACTGTAGTTTAACGCATCGTGGTCAACGTGTTAATACATATTGTCATGTTGTTTTCAATGCACATCAAAAGAAATTATCACTCTGATTAAACACATTTTTCACTTTCGGGCTTTGATTTGTAGCTAAGTGTGAAAATAATTTCAGAATGATGCTGCGATGCATTTTAACAATCTGTAACCGTGATGAATCTCACTTACTTATAATTTTTTAAAGCTCCTCAACTTGAACATGCAGACGTGAAAATTTTTACCTAATTGAGCATCTTCTAAACAAGTTAATGCAGGCCAGGTTGGACTCAAAGGTAGAACTCGCTTATTGAATCTTAACGATTTCTAAGTAAAGTATTTCACTGAGAACGTAACTCAACTCCCTTAGAACATTTTTGACCATGAAGGGTATACAAGATTTTGCTCGTAAATGGCATCAAATAATAAAGAAGTTACCTACTCTAGGTTCAATCATTTTGTCCAGTTCAATCCTTAAAGCCTAAGAAGGGAATCTAAAATGATTTTCACAAATGCAGTACTTCAGTTATAGAATCGCAGAACGTCCCAGTAGGAATATGCAGAATAAAAGGTAAATTAAAATTTTACTACAATGGTGTTAAGTCTAATAGTAACACATATTGCCAGCAAAAGTCCCTCTCAAAAACGTTTTTATGTTGAAAATACGAACTTACTTATTTTAAATCTCGGTTCCTTGTCGTAAATCAAATCACTCTGCGTGAAAATGAACGAAATATCAGGACATGGTAGGGGAGAAACCAAAAAATGCAATAAAAAAGCGTCTACCACCAAAGGCAGCGATAAGGAAAAGATGGCGAATAAGAAGATAGAGACTGTTAGAAAATACTTATGAGTTAGCATAAAGCCCGTGACTCGAAAAGGTCGCTGAAACTAACGAGACAAGAGGAATGATAAGTTATTAAATACGTGAATGAATGAAAGAGCTGAATGAAAAACTTTTTTAGAATTTGTTTGTTGGGTAATTTTCAGTCTTATAAACCTGTAAATGCTATATTCTAACTCAATAAATGTATTACATTGATTCAAAATCAATTAAAAATGACAATATATTAAGAAGGTAAATAAAGGGTCATTCCACAGAAATATAACACACAAAAGACCCTGCCTTAATAATATCTTGTGTACCCTAACTTTTATCTAGGAGGAGCGGCACGGAAAACCCAAGTGAGGATCCTGAAAAAAAGAATAATTGGTGTGTGCAATGTGTCGAATTTAACATCTCTTATATGTGATGGGATAGAATTAGCTGAGTAATTGATGGAAACTAAAGAAAAACGAAGTATAAAAGAGTTGTTGTGGGAAAATCCGAACAAACCTGTCCCTAAAATTTTCAGTGCATTGAGAGAATGGGTTGTCTGGGGATTACATTCTTAATAAGGTCACAGGAGGCCCAAAAGCTCCAGTTTTCAAATAAATGAAATAAAGAAATAATTTTTCGAAATATAATTACATGTTCTTCACCTGTTATGAACAACCATTGGAATGTTAAATAAGTAGGTTGCTCCTATTTTTGAAGCAATCCGATAGGAGCACAATTAGTCCTGCAAATCTTTTCTTTCTTTAGTTGAGATTTATTGGCACAGCGAAGAGGTCTCCATGCAGCTCATTGGCTGAGCTTATATTTCTCTCGTCAGAGCAGGGTCTGATTTAAAAGAAAAGAGTCCTGCAAATCTTTCAGCCGGTTGTTTCGTCTGGTTGGACTGCTACATTAGTCGAACTGTACGGTTGTTTCGTCTGGTTGGACTACAACATTTGGTTGAACTGTAAGGCGTATACAAAACTGAGGTTCTTGAAGCTGAAATAATGAAATTGTTTTTGAATTTTTGGCGTTATAGTGCATTAAGAAACAAAATTAGCCGTGTCCGTGGAGGGGTTTTACAAATTCAAAAATCGAACAGTATTGTTTTTAATTCAAATCAACGAGCTATATTTTGTACCTTCTGCAGCTTGCTGTCCTACGGATATTGAGGTTTTGGGTAATGTGTACATTGTTTTGGTTGGAGAGAAAAAATCTGATCTTATTATTGCAATACAGAGCAGATTTTGTGTGCCCCTGAAAAATCTTGATATCGGAATAGTTTCTGAAATTTTACCCAACTTTGTTCTATCTTGTATTAAAGAGAATTTTACATCCTCTTGTCTTATGTTAAGTCCGAATACTTTGCTTAAGGGGAACTGAATACTGATTATATCTTGTATAATATAACATCCTCCAGGATAATTTCTTCTATATTCTGTCTGCGAATTGGTACCCTCATCAGTTTTGAAATATAAGTGCTGGTTTTAAATTTCATTCTGAAATTATTATGGGTTGAACTTTTAGGCAAATGATATAGTAGGGGCTAGTCCTGCTATAATTTTAGCGATTTCATCTACAAAACTTATGAAGTGACTCATTGGAATTAGATTAAAAAAGAAACGTGTGAAATACGTAGACAAAGTAAGAGACAAAAAAGAGCCCTGGGGGGCTTCTGCTAGAAGTTCAAACCCAGGACAAATGAGGCTGCTTATGCATATTTTGGTTGCTTTGTCAGCTGGAAAATCTCATAAACCTTTTGTAGATAATGAAGTTAGATTCAGCTTCTCTATTTGTTGTCTTAGAGCACTTGTTCACACTTTTTAAATGCTCCCAATATATTATGCTTCATTCAATCTACTTCGTAGTTATTTACCAAATGAATTACTGTACTAATGCTTGCTGTGTGGCTAGGGCGATCTTGGTGACTCGCATACGCCAAAATTCGCGCTACTTCGAGTGGGCTTTTCTTAGAAGATCCAATTTTGTTGTTCAGAAGTTTACCAAGCAACTTTCCTTGGATGTCAAATCAGGCATCAAGACAACTGCCTATAATTTTCTACCTGATATAGTTTCAATTTGTCTGGCAAGTATCCGGCTGAAACTAATTAATAATTAATGTTTGGATTGGAAAGTCTTTTAACTTCTGGGTGGTTATACCTGTTGGTCCTGGTGCCCTTTTTTAAAGCTATTAAGGGGGTTTATTTAATTTAACTAATAAAAAATTTTCCTGATTTTCTACTCAGTTGTAACTATGAAAAACAACCGCCACAATTATTTTCTGTGATATTTGAGAAAAAACGCGCACACTCTTACGAAGACGTGTATTTTTTCCAAAATTTCGGCTGCAACAAACAACAGCCATTGTCACCAAATTTATGATGAGGTTCTTAGTTAAAACATCTCACAAGTAAAAGATGTGAATAAATTTGCGAGATGTGTTCCAAATGACGTCGCAAACAACAAAACACCATAATAACAAAAGAGTGAAAGAACCGAATCAAACTTGAGTTCTCACTGCACTTCGAGCCAATTACATGGTTTCGTGGTTTGATTCATAAGTAAAGAATAATATTAAATGCATTTTTCACAAGCGTCATAAATTAAAATGTTCATGCATTGATCGCTGCTGTTATTCTGGTGAGTATTGCTTTAAGTGATGCTGTGCTACTAAAATCTTGTTTCGAACGTACTTACTATAAAATCTTGTTTCGAGCGTACTTACTATAAAATCTTGTTTCGAGCGTACTTACTATAAAATCTTGTTTCGAGCGTACTTACTATAAAATCTTGTTTCGAGCGTACTTACTATAAAATCTTGTTTCGAACTTACTCGTATACTAAATACTTACATACTATAAATCAATGCACGCAGCACCACTGCTGGCCTCAGTGCCACCGCACAGATACACAACTCTACTCCTCGGAAATTTTGAGTGGGAAATGATTGGAGAGCAACTGTGTTATAAAGAGACACAGGCTTACGGTGTTGCTTTGAGTCGAAAGCGTTCGCGTTATTAAAAATTGAATGGTTAGACAAATGAAAGAGTATCACTTAAACTCGATGAAAAAATTTTGCTCGAAGTACTTCACGAGCCGGATTTAATCCTGTTTAAGCTTTCGAAAGGCATTTATTGCACGTAAAAACTTGTTTAAGCCTTGCAAACTGAGCGTGGGTAGAGCACCTTTTCAAACAACATTTTGCTACCTTATTAACTAAAGTTTTGGTAACTTATTTCTTTTCAACAATGAAGCAAATGAATTCATAGTGGTACAACCATCTGGTCTTTTGAATTGTGATTTATACCTGTTTTGTGAATTATACTCGGTGTTTCAATCTAATTTCACACAAAGAAGCTGAAAACTGTATTCTAAGAGGGGACGTTGATAGGAGGTAGATGAATGCTGGTAAAATTAGATTTAAACACGTCTCAGTCGTCAAATTACACAAATTTCCTTGGCTTGATTAAAATTTGAATTGAACTTCAGGATATAGTAGTAACAATCGGTATGTGGTAAACGAAGCATGTTAAATTTAAGCTAATTCTCGGTATTAAGTTGTAAATTTGCAGTGAGTCAGTATCTAATGCGGCAATTTTAGTCCTAAGATTTTATTTTCATTACATCTAAGTACAATATTTGTGGGTTCATTTCCGAAATCAGGTTTCTGTCAATAGAGATCCTGCCAATTTGAATGAACGTAGATTTTGTTGCATGAGTGTCTCCCTTTGCTTTATCTCCATCACTAATTTTTCGCTCATGTAGATCTTATCCGTTGTCGGCATGGTCTGTTTCGTCGGATCAGAAAATTTGGGCCGGGCAAGTGCATCACTTCATTCTCCTTCACTGAATTCGGGATCTTCTTCCTGATGAGAGGTCTCGTGTTTTCGCGAACTGGATCACTGGAGGGGCGAATGAGCGTCTCCTTCATCAGACTCATCAGCAGTCGCTTCTGATATGCTTCGATGTTCTGGTACAGGGTAGTTGTCGTCCTTGTACCCGTCCTGTAAATTGAATTTTGATTAAGCTGAGTTATCGCGCTGATATTTTTTAGGAAAATGTGAAAATAGCTGCCTAGTTTCTGTCTGGAAAGGTAGTGTCGGTGTTATAGTTTTTTTTAATGATATCGATGAAATGGATCTACAACAAAATTTTTGGCCAAATTTATAAAATGATTATCTGGGATACTTACTGAGAGCTAAATTCGAATTTTACCGGCGAATGCAATGTTGTACGTTAGGCTTCATCAAAGTTTTTCCCCATTTTCAGGTCTATTTCTTTCTACTTTTTGACTTCTGTCTGATTTCCTCGAACTCCTTTTTTTGCTTGCGTCTGTTCGTACAGTTACCCACTAAAATTCGGCGCTGTCCGTTAAAATAAGTCACTTTTTTTTACCTCCGAATTCTTTATTGTAATACATACACCAAAACTTCAATATTGAAGACTGAGCGTGTGGGTGTTTTCTGAACATTCTGAGCAGGCCAGAGTTTTTCGTACGCATTCAAGCGTGGGATGGGACTCAAATTTATCGCATTTCCAACTTGAGAAAAGGTTGTGAGTGTTTTCATTTTGAAAACTTGTGATTTTGGGTCATGGCTGGACTCCAAGTATTTCATTCTTAATCTTCTTTGGATTCCTATTTCCCTAGTGTTAGTCAAGCTGATAGTAATTCTCAGTGGATTCTTTTCCTCAAACTTTTGCAATTTTCACTGATTTTTATTTGTTAGTTAAATTATTTTATTCGGCAACTGCGGTAAATCCTGCACATGTGTCTGCGAATGAAGGCAGTGACAAATTCTCCAGAGATGGTTACAATTTTTTTTCTTTGTGCTTAGGCCACCAGTTTTGTTCGAGTCAAAGAGTAACTCTGAGCGAGTTCTGTTTCAGTTTTTTTTCACTGTTGTTAGAGTTCTTTAAAATTCTCCGAAGTGTTGGAAGTAAGATTGGTTGGAAGCGAGGGAAGATTTTCTGCAACCCAACCTCGTGCTTCAAAACTTGAACATACTGAAGCAAATCAAACGAGGACCTTGGACAGACGGATCAAGAACAACTACGCCCCAGGCTAGCGAGGCAGTACCGCCAAACCTGAGGGGGTTCTCCGTAAAAACTTCCTACTCTCGTGGTCATTCAATTATTTCACTTTGCACGTTCTTCTAATGAAAAGTAAAGTTGATATCACGCGGGAAAAGTGTCCCGAGCCGACGGGCGAAAACATCCATGTCTGAAAAAGTGGCACGAAACCACCAACCCTCAGTCAGGTGGGTCAGTGTTACCCAATCTGAGCTCCCTTCTTGAAGTGAAAGAAACCTATAGGAAAAAAATCAAAGCATTGACCGATCAAAAGAATTCAAATGAAGAACAAAAACAGAATAAGAAAAGAAAAATAAACGTTAATGAAAAGGCTTCCTCCCCTAAGCTCAGAGGTACCGTATTTGAGTGGACACCACACACACACACACACACACCACCGAGTAAAGACGGGTTCTCAGAAGACCAAAGGTTACGCCGAAGAAGAATCTTCCACACATGATCTTTGTGAGCGGATAGAAGTCAACACATGCACCACACCCTGAAAGAAAGTACACACCAGCTAAAAGCTAAGATTTCCATTGGTAACGAATGCTCACATTCTAATTTCAAATATCTATCCAAAATTCCCATAGTAAATATTTATCCATCTCTGAAAATAATCTGTGGAGTCCTCTGCATTTATTATAGCGTTTATCTACCCCAGCGCATTCCTTCATTAACGTTTTCTTCAATATATCTGAACAATTTTTTGTCTTCCTCCTATATTTTTAGATTTTCTTCTTCGCTCTAAATTCATTACCTTTAAGAACTCTACATTTCATTGGAGAAGACCAAAAGCCTAAGATTAAGTGCATTCTAAGAAAAAGTCTCAAGTCGATTTCTGGGGATCTAGAGGCCCCTTCTAAGCTTGACTTAAGCTAATATCACTGTTCTGTGATACTATTTCATAATACTATAGAATAATCTGTGGCGTACCATATGTCAGTGAACACAATTGTACGATGACAGGAAGCACAGTCGCGCTTCTCAAGACTCACCATTCAGACTGCCTTCATAAAAATGTGGCCCTTCTATTTTACCTCTGCTTTCATAATCTGCACCCACAAAGGCTTCGTCACGACTGGATAATGGGTTATAATTCCTATTCTCTGCAGGGTAGGATGCATTCGTGTATTTTTGTGGATCTTCTCGTTGATTTTTCAACAGCGTGCTTCGAAATTTTACACAGTACAGAGTTTACAGGAATATTTCCTTGCGTTGAAAAACAAAAGGCAGAACCTTAGCCACCTATTAAAAGAAATAAAAAGAAGAAAGAAAACATTTTGTTCCAATGAAGTTGATATATAATATGTACTACATTGGTTTTTATAATAACTTAACATAAGGAATCCTTGGTTGATATTCACACATGGGTATCGTAAGACCCATGTCAATTGTGGGAATAAATAACTTTGAGAAAAAGACGAAAAAAAGCATTCAAATATCTTAACATCAAGATCCTTAGGAGTTGATATTCACTCATGGGTATCGTAATAACCTATACAATTCTTCGCCAGTGAGTTCGTGTTTGTACATCATTTTAAGCGTTGACTCAATGTCTTTTCATTGAGGAAAATGAAATAGGTTTTTGTCAAACCATTAGAACATCTGATAAAAAATATTTGTACTTCTTTGTAATAGCTACCTCTGCTGCGAACACGCTTCGCAGCACTACAACATTCACTTTTTATGTTGTTTCGAATGTCTTGGTCCTTTTAAGGTCTCTTAATTATTATCTAGATCGACTTTTTCTCTAGCGGTAAAAACTGCTTACTTGTGACCTGTAATTTAATGGAATATTTTCCTTCAACTTAAAAAAAAAACATAGAATCAATGCATCTTTTGATCTCCATGCTTCACAATTTCCAAGAAGAAAATACAGATTAGTGATATATTTTTGTACCCAGTCAATAGCTAAGCTACTTAAATACAAACGCGTCATTACCTCAGAAGAAATTCGAACATGTTATTTCAAAAACGCTTCTGAAATCGTAGTACAAAAAATTAAAATGTGATAAAAACAGCATTGTCGAATGATAAAAACTAGAAGGCGAACGACAAACACCAAGTTTGTTAGTTAGCAGCAATCGTCGTAGTTATAGTATGTTATATTAAAAATTTATCATCAAATGAGAGGGAAATACTAAAACCACAAAAGGCAGGAAATTATAACCCAAATTTAATAGTTTTAGAAACAACCGCAGAATTAAATGATACAATCGTTGCACTTGAGTGCCAACGAACTTATCAGAACATGACTAGTTTGTAACTTTTCTCAATATTTCCAGAAAACAAGGGAATCTTAAAAGACGGGGATTTGAAGAATAATTGATTTTCGCCTAATTCTGCAATTGGAACATTCTATTTGAAGGAGTGGCAATTTTTTTTGCTGTGTCGCATTCTTACAATTATTCTTGCTTGCGTGTAAACGTTAGGCAAAGCGATTTGAATATTTAATTGAATCAGCTCGTGTTCTTGAGAAGGGCTCATATTTCCCCCCAAGTGGACTCTCGCTCTGCTGCGTTAACCCGAGCTTCGCTGGAAAGACTGGTACACCTCCACAAGAGATACAAATAACATTACCAGAGCATGATATTGATCCAGAGCATCAAAGCATTAATATTAACGCTCACACATACACGTCCTGCCACAACCTTTAATAAATATTAAGTACTCACCAAGTTTTGGTCCCAGGACTCACCAAATAGCACCATATTTTCTCAGGCTCTCTTTAGGAATATTGCTGAATCATTCGACCTTTTCTTAGAGTAAATTTAAACGAAATTACACGTTTATGAAATGTCTTCACCTCTCACAAATTCTTATCTGATGCTCAATCGCTCCTCACAACAACACGCTGCGGCAATTTTGGTTCAGCTAACTAATTAATAGCATGGTCGACACCTCAAAAATTGGCCCTTGGCAATAATCATCTACAGTGCATCAACAATGCTAAAAATCCCACTATATCCATTAGAAATTTATGATCGCGTTCGTGCACATACTGCACAATCAAGCGTAAGAATGATTCAAATGTATCACTGCGAATCGCGGCTTTTACGCCAATACTTCACTCGCAACAGACAACGAGATACAACCCGATTTGGACAGTCGGTACAGAATGCTCTCTTCATTTATTACGCCATCAATTTCGCACAGCTGAAGGTTCACGCTAGAAGTACTCGTTCATTTTTTCCATTGTCAACATCAGTTTTTGAATTGATCACTAGAGTTCGGTGTGCCGAGTCGTTGCGACCTGACAAGAACTACATGAGTCATCACGGAGTATCACAATTTGATCTCCTTTTACAGCATTAGAGGAATAAGTCTTTGCAACACCTAAGTGTTAAAAGATACCTGCTTAAAATGCCCATTTTCCTTTTGAAGTAGAGTGAGATATTTTTGTTCGATTTTACAATATGTATATATTCCAATATCCAATCCTTAATAATTTCAGAGCAGCTTCCGAGCAATTGAACATAACCAAAATGATTGTTTATAATGACCTTGCTATCAAACTTATTCTCACAATTCCAAAAGATCGACTTTCTCCCTTTCGTTCAGAAAAACAACTAGTGACCTTATTGGAGTGATTAACTTGTTGAACATGAACATACTCACGTATATTTCAAGAACTCTTTTAACAAGGTTATTAACATACTATGTTATAAACGTCAGGTATCTCCTTAAGTTCACAAATATACGAATGATTACAATTATGTAGTTTTTATGCATAATTTCTCCTACGTTATTACAATGGGAATCTCATTGAACACATTAAATTAGTTGGTCTGTTTTTCTTTCACGTTTTTGACTACACCTCTCTAAGTTCGATCTTAAATTTCGTACTCAAACCAGATTGGACTTCGACAACCCTCCTTTTCTCTTAGATCTTAACTTTAGTGTCGTATGTTCGAATGTAAAAAATTACAAGTTATTCATTAGCACGCATCCCAGAAATTTCTAACAAAAAAGTATCCAAAATAAATCTCTACTTCATCAAATTATTACATTTGCCCAGTTTGGCATTTCATTCAACTATAAGCTATTTATATATGATGACTGTAGACTGAATCACTAGAATTATATTTATAATGTTGAGTCTCCTTAATTGCTCGTGTCTGAATGCAGCATCAGGATATGAACTTTAACTTTGATACCTTTTCATATACTATCCTTTGCAGTGATTTCAATGACCAGATACATGAGAAAGATGCAATGCTAATTTAAATATTTCAAAGTGATCAGTGATTTCCTTGATTTCCCAGAGAAACGCACTTGTTTCACTAAAATTACACAACCACAAATAATAGCTTGATATATTAAAATGTTTGCACATATTTATGCATTTCAACTTCTTTACACATCAATGGTACTTCATAGACCAGGCGAATGGGGGTAAAGCGGTGAGAATTTACTTCACTTTACTCGTGAAATTAAAACATCGATCAGAAAACGGTTGCATGACTGCAGCAGCCCTGCAATTCAGTGAAGCATGGGCAGAATTTTACACCGGTCGTAGCTTTGATTAATGGGCGCACAAGTTCATCTGCGCGCACAAGCCGCGCCTGAAAGCGGAGGCAGGACAGTCTAAAGTCTCATCCAATTACGGGAGCCGTTCAAGGAACTGACCCCTAATTATAGCAATTTGGACGTAAATCCGCGACTACTGCAACTCCAACTGTGACTCTGTCTTGACATTACAGTAATAGAAGCCGCGCTGGCGGTGAGGTTCAGGGACCCATCAAAGCTGCTCCCTCCAGGCGGTATGGACGCAAAGCAGTCCTTAACAAAGAGGAGAGCTTTCATCTTCTCTAGGATCGTCCGCCATTTGTTAGAGAGCTGTCCTTCAATAGCATCTGTGCTCTACGCAAATTCTTTTCAATTTACGATTGCGCTATGAAACGCAGAAGAGAATGAGAATCGAGCACTGAATTGGAAATTGTTCCTGAGAAATTGTCCTCGAGCTACGAAAAATTTGTGAATAGTTCACTTGACGTAGAAGCAAGGCATTTAACAAAGACTTTTTATTTTGGATACTCGATGATCTAGATTAGATAAATGATTATATTGTAGTCATCGCGAATAAACCCAAGATGTGTGTATTGTTCGTATCCAAAAATGTAAATCCCATCAATGGTTTTCATTGATCATACTCTACAAATACCATAACTGATTCCAACCTGAGTGTGGAAAGTTCAGGATGTCGGGGGTTTTCAGCCGACTGGCACGACGGGTTGTGATGCAGTAAGAGTTATCAAGTAGACCAAACGGTAACTGAGGGTGTTTCTCCCACTTGGTTTTGATGGAACTGTAAATTCCAATAAGAAGATGCGACATTAGAGTTCCTTTGTAAAATAAGACGTCTTCAAGTTCAAACGCTTTTATACCCATCAATTGCATTTAGAACTTGAACATTATTTCCAACAAAAGAGCTCTGGAAAAAATGAATTATATACATAATGAAAATATAAAAACAAAAAACAAATTTTTTTTATATTTTCAATTTGTATATAATTCATTTTTTCCAGAGCACTTTTGTTGAAAATGACTCAACGAGTCGAAACGTTTTTATTGTATTTTTTCATATTTTCAGTATGTATACAATTCATTTTATCCAGAACATTATTTCTGAATGGACGAAATTTCATTCATTCTGAAGGTAAACTTCACTCCAACTTCACTCCCACATAAGGTAAGATTGCCAAAGTTCTCAATGCATAGAAAAGTAGCTTATTACATAAACTTGAACACCTCAAAAGAGTTTAGAGGAGTATCAGTTTGATTGAGGGACATGTTAGATAAACAAGGATTTGGAAAAAACAATTCCCTTTAACTAGGGAGAAATTGTGTTAGTTACAGGTTTTTCTTTATACATTTGTAGAGTGCTGAACTCTCAATAGCTTGGCTAAGTTGGAACAATATTTCATCATATTCCAATCATAATATCAGCTCTGAGCTGCAGCAATGTCACATTGCAGTGATGGCTCCATTTCCGTTTATGCAGCAATCATCAACAGCAGCTGGAATAACTTAACCTCGAAGCTTTTTTGAAGTTTAAATTTACATCTTTTGCGTAAAAATTTCTGCAATCTAGAGGGTCATTTTTTCTAGGCTGCCATTTGATTTGGATTTGTAGGCCTGCATCAACCGGTCTGATGGCTCGTTTCGCTATAAGTTATGTTCTTTTGACTTGCTAATGAGAGTATTGGAACACCAAAAAGTGCTTTGAGATGATAGTGCTCTGAGTGCTCTGACTGTATGGAGTGTATTGAGAGCACCAAGTGTGTGTATTGAGCGCTCTGTGATGATAGTGCTCTGAGTGCTCTGACTGTATGGAGTGTATTGAGTGCACCGAGTGTACTGAGAGCTCCAAGATGATAGTGCTCTGAGTGTTTTGATTGTATTATTGAGTGCAACGAATGTATTGAGTGCTCTGAGATGATAGTGGTCAGAGTGTTCTGATTGTATGGAGTGTATTGAGTGCACCGAGTGTATTGAGTGCTCTAAGATGATAGTGCTCTGAGTGTTCTGATTGTATGGAGTGTATTGAGTGCTCTGAGATGATAGTGCTCTGAGTGTTCTGATTACGTAGTGTAGTGAGTGCTCTGAAATGAAAATCAAATTATAAACAATTATAAATCGAAGACTTTTACGGGCAGTGTATATTGAGTTTTGAGTTTTGTAAAAAATTATTTCCTATCACCCTAGTGCTTTCTTTACATGATTAACTTTTTTAGTACTTTAGTGCACTGTAAATTCCATTGCATGATAAGTTGCATTCAAAGTATAGTACATTCAAGAGTTAATACAAACATTATTTAGATGTGGCAATTTTGTGCAAAGCCTGAAATTCTATATCACATCAACGAGGAATGGAAAGTAACAATAAATAAATCATTGCGGTCAATTAGCACAGGTATTCAGTTCTACCGACAGCGTCGTGAATAATGGCAGAATAATGGGACGTTTATTCCGTAATCAGTCATTTGAATATATTTATGCCGTCATTTACAATAAATTATCAGAGGCAGGGAAGCAAGAGCTGCAGCTCGGGCAGGCAGCGCTCTGAAACAGCCCTAGCTTTGTTGAACGCTAGTAACACAGGGCTAGGAAGAACATAAAACTTCTGTTTTGCTAGCAGTTTGGGGGCAATTAACTGTTCATAGATGAAAACAGTTTCACGAAATATTCAGCCCATTACCGCTTTTGATATTCGACGAGACTATTATAGTACAATGAATATTAAAAGAATCAATGCAGTTGTTATATCTAAGTGTGAGCCTTGCATGGCAGGCGCCGCCGGATGCGCCTCCGGATTGCACTTGGGTTCGGATAGGTCCGAAATGCCTAGACCGCAACCGCCGGAAGCTGGCCTGCG
>JACJUY010012451.1:7260-19015 GCA_014220935.1 Platorchestia sp. MABIK | reverse complement strand
CAAGAATTTGTATTCAGTTAAATTTCACTGCAATTGACTGTGAAACACGTTAAATTAATCCTACTACTCATACAGAGTACAACATAATATCATGCTTCAATTTCTCCTAACAATTCTTATTATAACATTCGCCATCTGCTGGAAGACAAATAATTCGTCTGGAATTCGTCCATCAATGAAAACAGCTCCATAATTTTTTTCGTTGCGTCACAAATGCAAGCCATTATTGTCTTTCTGGTTCATTAGCATTCATCATTATTACTTCTATGCCTGATTTTCAAACATTAAAGTCATACCGTCGAATGTGCTCTAAATTATCCGAATTACTTCAGTCATTAACACACAAACATGACATCCATTATTTGAACTCGGAGCTGAGCCAGTGTTTCTTTTGATCCGGAAAAAATTTAAATTTCAAAGGCTTCTCTTCCATCTAGTACACAATATGCTGAGTAGAAAGTGAACCGTGCGTCATGTGTTCAGGAAACCAATTCTTTCGGACGTCAAGTTAAATTGAAAATTAACTTCACATTTCAAAAGGTGCCTAAGACCTAGGCTTGCAGAAATATCACGGAAGTGCCGCAGATTCATTATACAGGGTGCGGCAAGTTAACTTTCATTTATGAAGTGAGTGCTCTGAAGCTCGCGGAATCCTCAGGCTGGTGGCAGTAGTCTCATTCGAGAGAGGAGATCATAGTGTGACCCTGCGGTTCAATCGCCATCATGCGTTGGAGTAACGAACAGCGTGCATTTGCCTTAGGCTCATATTTTTTCAACAGAAGTTCGGTGGTTTCAACCGAGCGCGCTTTCCGAAATCGCTTCAATATTGCGCCTCTTGGACCTGTCCAGGACCGAAAAACTGTTCTTTTGTAGGTGAAAAGGTTCCGGGAAAATGGTTCTAAGCAGAAAAAAAGAGTGAAGACTTCAAGGGCATCGATGGCTGTGTTGCGAAATCGCTTCCCATGGAGCCTCATCTCACTGAGAAACGATTTGAAGTGGCGTTCTTTTGATTTGGCCTCATATCACTGCTTTTTGTGAGCTATTTAAAATCCCATGTATACCGCCCACAAATTCTACATGGGATACTAGCCGCCCACAAATTCTAGAAAATCTGAAAAGAAACTTTTAGGGAGAAAACACCAACATACCCATCAATATGCTGGAGAAAATGATGAGAAACAGTAGATTCCGGTTCACCAAGTGTATCAGTAATGGCGGGCGTCACTTAACCGACATGATTTTAAAGCTGTGTAAACTAAACCTTTTAATGTGTGACTTTCATATAAAATAAAGTAAAAGATATCTCTACTACTTCTTGTTTTATTGCAATGCGAAATAAGGAAGTTAGTTTGTCGCACCCTCTAAATAAATTATTCCTTTGAAATAAGTTCGTATTAAAAAAGCACCTCTGTTCTTCCGAAGAAGACACATTAACGGTTCTCGATGTTCCTTGGTTATGATTTTGCCCAAGTCTGCCATGAATCGTCATCTCTAGCGCGTGAGGCCGATGAACGCTTTATATTTTATGATAGAAAGATAGTCTCAACTATACCTTCATGGGCAACGTTTAGGAAGAAATGAGACGGTGATTATTTACATTATTGCAGCAGGCCCCAAACCACAACTTGGCTTTCGTTCCTTAATTCATTTGAAATCTAAATGAAAAACAACACACGATAAAATAAAACCTGATACGCATATTTAATGGTTGACTATGTTGAAAAAACAAACCTCACGCACAGTAAATAGTTCTAACTCTCTGAAACAACTATCGTGTTGTACAATGTATGACATATTATGATTTAATATCCCGTCGTACAATCTATGGCATCATAATTTGTAATGACTGATAAAACTATTACCATCAATTTTAGTCTACCACGTTTTTGAAATTATGTTCCTAAGCTTCGTGAACGTTTCATAATTACCAATTAAAATTTGAAAAACCAATGCTCAAGATCATTTGTATCAGGCTTGATTGGAAATGAAGCATCCTTAGATGCCGATGTTTGTTTTTCACCCAATTTTTGAAAATGAGTCAATTCATCATGATAAATTTTACCTCTGATAGTCGTATTTCTCATAGCACCACAGGGGAAATTTATTCAGAATTAAATTATCTATACTAGGCTCTTCTGTGAGAATTTAGCTTTCAGTCGCACATCTCGTGTCAGACTGTACTAAGAAGATAACATACAGTGAGTCTTTAAATTAATTCCGCGTAGCAAGCCACTTCAAGCGATATTCCAATGCTGATATTCAGTCAATTTTCATGACAACAGCCATTCAGTTATCAGTGATGAGTAAAGAATCATTTTTCTTGTGTATGTATACATTTTTTTTCATTAATTTCGGTGAGCTCAAGTTCAAGTAGTGACACTCAGTTCCTGACCACATTCATCTTGTTTTTCAATTTAATGCAAAAACTGCGAACTTTGCGTCACATGATTTCTCGTTATGTACAGGCAGTCAATTCCCCGTCACTGACAGGCAATCAATCCCTCATTGGCAGTCAATTCTCCGTCACATATTGGCAGTCAATTCTTCGTCACATACAGGCAGTCAATTCTCCGTCACATATGGACAGTCAATTCTCTGTCACATATAGACAGTCAATTCTCCGTCACTGACGGGCAATCAATCCCTCATTGACAGTCAATTCTCCGTAACATTTAGACAGTCAATTCTCTGTCACGTGTAGACAGTCAATTCTCCGTCACATATAGACAGTCAATTCTCCGTTACATATAGGCAGTCAATTCTTCGTCACATATAGGCAATCAATTCTCCGTCACATAAAGACAGTCAATTCTCTGTCACGTGTAGACAGCCAATTCTCCGTCACATATAGATAGTCAATTCTCCGTCACATTCAGACAGTCAATAGTACTCCGTCACATATTGACAGCCAATTCTCCGTCACATTTAGACAGGCAGCCTCCGGCCATAGATAAAGAGTAAATTGCCTGGATATTTGCATCGCAATCAAGGCAGGCACGGGCTGCGGCGCTAAGGCAGCCCTGGAAACACTGCCGCCGCTCGTACAATATTTAGCTATAGTTCTCAAGCTGGGCAATTAAGATCCGGTTTACGATTGCGATTGTCGTTCTCTGACCGAAAAGAAAACACTTTAATAGCTTGAAAACAATCTTCGGTTTTCTTCAGGAGCTTTTGTAGGAGGTGGAGAGTGTTTACGTACAGCCTGGGTGCTTTGAAGGCAATTCGAAGCAATTTAGGGAGTTTGGCGCTCAATGCAGGGAGACTTTTTTTGAAGGCCTTCGTGATTGCTATATGAATAGTGTTCTGAAAACAAGAATCTCATAGTTGAACCTCCGTGTAAGTTCACACATGCATACATGATGACGATATTGATAATTTATTTCAACCATGTCTCAGGTCAAGCTTGAACAACTGGTAAAACTCAAGTTTGTCTTCTGATGAACTAAAATTATTCAACAACGGTCGTAGATAATGAGAAACAAACAACTTTGAACACATTTAAAATGGTACCATTTAAAGGAAAACATCAGAATGAATAATTTTGAATATGAACAGACCATAATGGTACCACTCACTAATTGCTCCTAAAAATTAGTCAGAAGAAACATGATAAGTCAAATCTATGGTCCATGGAAGAGGAAAACCATTTTCAGTTTAATTGGTAAATGTTTACGACAGGACTCTCCACGCGAGTGATGGCATGGCTGCCCTGATGTGCACTTATCATTCGCGTAATCGAATTATTTTAGAACAATCGGTAAATCTATAGAAAAGAATGGTGAAGCAATTGCATTTCCAGGTTAGTACAATTGTTTAAGTAAGATAACCTAAGCTAACCTACCCAGCCTAACGTAACGTTCATTCCAACCATGAAAAACGAAAATTAAAATACCGCTATAATTTGCTAAATAGTGATTTATGACGGAAAGTGCATGGGCGAAAAGTTGTTTATTTCGATCTACTTACCATTGTACAAGCAACAAAAATTAGGAAATCGATTAGTGTTCGGTGGTAAACAAAAACCGTTTTACTACCCCGCGCGCATTGAGCATAATTCGTTGAACGAAAATAATGCAGTATTGATAACCATTCACGTACGTGTGGAAATGAGGTTTGAGAATTTAATTTCAAGAATTTCTCTCTCTGTGCCAGTCTGAAATGGGACAAAATACGGAACAAACGAAGGCTTAATGGATGGAAGAGTATATTTACAAAAAACGAGTAAGGATAGAAAAGTAGTTTAAACATTGGAATACAAGATAAAGAAGTATCTAAAATATAAGAAACATTACCAGACGGCAAAGAAAATTAAGAAGTAGATGAAACAGAAAACGAAGCAAACCTTAAAATGGTGTACAATACGGTGGACTGAATTACAGATGGAATTGAAGATGTACATGTAAGCGAAGTCTATGACGTAACAAATGATGCAGTAAGAGTTGTAACTAAAAGCAAACTAGAATACAGCATAGTATACAGTACAGAGAATTGAAAGGATCGCAAAACAAACAGTAAGAGAGGATTACAAATTTATAAGCTAGTAAACATATTATGAAGAACAATAATATTGCTCGTCAGGGCTTTGAGTCGCAGCTGTGTGTGCCGACCAAGTTGCAAGCACGAGCCCAAACACAACCAAAGTAATTGTCCGACCAGCGTAGAGTACGCGTGCTCAAAGCTCCAAGTTGACTAGCCAATATTATTTTCTGAGAGACAATGGCCGTCTTTGTAATACCTTTGTGTGTATTCTCCGTTTGGTTACAATGCTGTCATTCAATTTGGTGTGTCGCCATGATCATGTTTACAAATTTTCGAATCAAATCGAATGCCGCCAGCGAATTGCGTTTGGTATGGATGTCATTATCATGAGAATCACAACAATGCTTTTGGGAAAGAAATGGAGTTGATAATCGTAGCCTAAGTTAAGGAAAACGAGATGCCTCAAAGTCTGAGAGTGTTCTCTGTTGAGTGTCAATTTCTGAAATAAATCCTCACGGCATGTTTCACGTGTTGTAGGCAAACATGGCGCTTTTGAAATTTAAACTTCGGGGAAAATGTCTGTCAATCTACAAACTATGAGTGATTTTACCCAAAATCATGATGTATATATTTCCAAAGATGCACGAGAAAACCTGAATTTTTGGAGACATGTTAATATGACAGTATCCGATTAGAAATAAAATGTTTT
Source organism: Platorchestia sp. MABIK (assembly GCA_014220935.1). Taxonomy (NCBI): domain Eukaryota; kingdom Metazoa; phylum Arthropoda; class Malacostraca; order Amphipoda; family Talitridae; genus Platorchestia; species Platorchestia sp. MABIK. The sequence goes on along the minus strand of JACJUY010012451.1, from coordinate 13,827 downwards.
TTTTTTGCTTTAGTTTTTACTAATCTTGTTTTTCTCCCATCGTTTTCCAGTGTTTTGCTTTTACTTTTTAGGATCGCTCGTCAGTTCACAATTGAAGGCAAGTAATGATTAATTGTTTCAATTTTTTTGATAAATAATTTTACTCAATATTTTTATCATTGTAACCTTAACTTTCTGACGTTAAGACGAGAACATCTACCTCAACCTGTAGCTAGGTTGCAGATGATTTTGTTCTACGGTCACATTTGCCCCAATTTATGCTAAAGATTACAAGAACTATTTATTTAAGTATTACCTACACTCAACTCAAAGTGACACCAAGAAATTTTTATTGATAGGAGATATTATCATGACATTAACTGTCGTGTCTAATGCGATATTCATCTCAAACCTTTCAAATCGATGTGAAATGAGGATTAAAGATACAAGGACACAAACCTCCACATTCCTAAACACAAAATTTAGTTTCAAGCACATATCAACTTCAATTTTCAAGTAATGTGAAGAGAAGCATATAATTACACGTAGCGCTTGGCCTTATCTTCAAAAATATCTTTGAACTCGTTCACACATCTTGGATTTCCTCAAAATTGTACATTTCAACTGTCATACTGGTGTGTGTCTTACTTTTATCTTGTTCGTTGTATATTTTATCGTTAAAAAACTATTGTCAGGAAATGTGAAAACTCATCGAGTAAAGAAAGTTTCATCACCGGAGCGAAAGCCACTTAAGAATGCTAAAAAACGAAAGTTTTGGCCTTTCTAGCAAAGTGTTCACACGATCAATTTCAAAACTCTTAACGCGATGGAGGAAACAAGAAAGAATTGTCTTGGTATGCATGGCATCTCGACCTACATCACGGATTGTTTAATCGATCGATACATAAAATGCCAGCTTCAAGCAAATTCAATGGCTTATGGCAGCGAAGAGAAAGCACCAAATAAGTTGCTTCGTCAGTATACATAATTAGAAGACGTCTACGTGAAGTAAGACTGTTGTACAGAAATTGCCGCAATTAGTAGTAAAATGAATAATGTGTTCTCGGAACGAGAATTTTTCTTGACGTTTCCTTTGTGCGAAGTAATTATATAATTTACATATTTTTCCAAATATTCATGGCGCTATTTCCTCGCTAATACCTCCGATACTCAGAAATCAGCCCTGGTCACTGCGACGTGCCAAGAAAGAAAAATAATTTCGTAAACTTCAGAGATTCTAGAAGTATGAGCGGCAGTCTGCCACAAGCCCGATGGTTCATCTATTCTGCTCATATTCGCAGTGCCTAATCTTTGTGGCCTCTGTCATGATTCTCGCCGTGACCTATGAGAGTGTGTGTGCGTTTGGGAGACAACCGAACGTGAGGATGGCCTACTGGGTGAGCGGCTGGTCCGTGGGCGGATGGGGGGCAGGGGCGGCGACGCTGCGGGGGAGCGGTTTCTTCCCGCGAGAGATGGAAGCCTGACACAGGACTGCCTTCTCGTCACTACGGAGACCATGGGACCGGATTACTGTTATGGGGGTTGCAGTGACGGAGAGCGCTATGTCCAGTCAACTTGTGGAGTAATTTTTACCTACTTAATCAAGTAGGAGGTCCACCACTCTGGCCTAACAAATAAATTTGAGAAGATCACGGAGGGTTCTTTCCATTTGAAGCACACTGTGAGTGACGTAAGTTAAAACGCTATTGTTATTGCTATTGCAAGAACTTGAGGTCGATTTTTACTTTAATGCACTAAAAGATTTTGGTAATTTTGTTCCCAAGAATCAATAAAAGAACATAGTTAAAGACGTTTCACAGTGGATGACATTTTGCTCGCTAATGCGTAATTTTCGAGATATAACATTAATGACGTTCAGGTAGGAAAACTCATATAGTCGGTTACGTAATCGCCGCATTGTTAGAACACGCGCAGATTCTTGGCGGATGAACATCACCTTGGTATGGCTAAGTTAAGTTATTTCAGGTTTATTTAGATTAGTTTAGGTTAGTTTATTTTATTAACCTAACTTTACCTCACCGAATCTCACACATCGTTACGTCAATACCGTATTATAGCATATATACGTGTCCGCTTCTTTACTTTCATATATGACGTTCTTATAAGTTCTAAGTTGAATAACTTGAAAATTACGCTTCAGCAAGCAAAATGTCATTAAAGTAAATCGTTCTTAAATGTGTTTGTTTAGTGATTTCAGGGAACGAAATTTTTTAATTCTGTGAGCGCATTAAAGTAAACATCGACCAAACTTGGTTGCCATTGGTGCACTGGATTGCCATTGCTAGTACTGGATTGCCATTGCTAGAACTGGATTGCCATTGATAGAACTGGATTACCAGAGCTAGAACTGGATTACCAGTGCTAGAACTGGATTACCAGTGCTAGAACTGGATTGCCAGTGCTAGAATTGGATTGCCATTTCTAAAACTGGATAGTCATTTCAAGAACTGGATAGTCATTTCAAGAACTGGATTGCAATTTGTAGAACTGGATTGCTATTACTAGAACTGGATTGCTATTCCTAGTCATTTCTAGACTTTGTTCAGACATAAAGTTGCAGCTATAATAATTCTTTTAGTAGAGCTATCTGAGAGCTATCCTATACGATATTTAGCCGGAAGGTTGACTATTTATTCAATGTGTTCTTCCGTAAAACCTTGTTTTATCGCACTGAACAAACCTAACTGTATGGTACAGGGTGATCAAACACGAGTGACAATTTTATAGTTGTCACTCATGTTTGATCACCCAGTATTTGTTCTCAGCCCGTGATCTTCCTACTTGTGAACGATTGTGGGCTGATCATCTAGCTGCTCTGCAAACGCAACTTTCTTTCGGTTACCTCCGCGTTAGGGGAGATTTGCGAGGACTCTGGCTGTTTAATTGTTCTGATAAATCTTTCAGAATGTGCTGATTTTACGTGCAATGTACGCAATGAATTTTTCAACGTTCTTTTCCTTGTCCCTACGGTATTTTTTCAAGAACTGTATGAAAAAATACACTTGAAGGAGTCCTTGATTCATGAGAAGAATTGACACATTCGCGTACTTACATTGAACGAAAATTAATTTTATGCAGTAAGCCTCTGAAACACGGTATTATAATCTGAAGTAATGAAATGTAGCATAAACGTTGAATTTGGACGAAGTGTCGTTCGTAAAACGTCCAGTTGAAATTGGGTTCAAGCCCAATCATCATCACACTTTCACACCCACGCAAGTGCTTTAGTTTTGACTGGAGTTTATTGTAAATCCCATCTGAGGCATTCGGAACCTGCACAAAAAAGGAGACATATTTGACTGTGCTGCTGTGCAAGAGGAATATTAGGCAGAAGCTTTACATATCAACATAAAAAATTCTAATATTTGCACCACACTCTGCGCATCTAGCAAGGCTTCTAATTTGGAGATGTAAACATTCACGATGGGCAAGCTCAGTTTCACGGATTTTATATAATTAAGTCAATGTGAGTCAATATTTAGGAACGCCAAAGAAATAGACTGGCCGGTTATACCGACTAAACTGAGATAACTAAATTGAGTTAAGATGAGAATTTGAGATAAGTTTGCTCACTGTCATGTATTCTACTGTCATTTCATCACCACTGCCAACTTCTCTCCAGATACACTTACAGATTAAAGACATTCCTCATCTTTTGTTGTAGATTCTGCACTTCTATTTTGTCTCTATTAGGGAGAGATGAGTACATTCCTATTCGAAATAAGCGTCATTTCCTGAGCTTCTCTTAAGTACAGTGGGAGGCAAAATAATACACGTTGATTAAAGCGCCAGATTCCACATTTCTAAATCACGTACAATTGCGAAAATTAGACAAGATAGGTGTTGGACGATTCAGAGCAAATATTTTAATCACAAATAAAGTCATCATAGCCATACAATGTGGTGTAATTTGTTTTCGCAACATTCAGTTTTAAAAAAAAAAGTTACAGCGTGTTTAATTTTCATTCCTAAAAACAATTTTCGCTGTAAAGTAAATAAATAAAGTAAATCTTTTAGTGGTCTATGTGCACAGGTTTTCAAAATTTTAAGAATTGTAAACTACCTGGGAAAATGATGTTCAAATTCAAAATAGGCTACACAAATTAATAGTCACAGTAATATTATGGGAAAAAACGAGAAACTTCTGATGAAAGCCTTTTTCTAGACCTTTCAGATGTTGTAATGTATGACAAAAAATAATCAGATTGAGTGCATTTGCCAAGAGGAAAACGGATATAAGTTCACCAGTATCAACGTGCACCCAACATGTTGTCCTGTCACTGCACCAGATAGGCATGGCTAGACGAACGTAAGTGCTGCGGTTAGAACGTTTTACTTCGTTTGAGGAGAATGTTGTGATAAAGATACGAATTTGACAGCTTTAACCTGTTGTATGGTTCTGATTATGATTCTGTGAATATGTTGAATCCCATTATTTTAACATTAAGTAAATTAAAAACTGGTTCCCGTGAATACATTCATACGAAGATATGGAGGAAAAAAATTGAAGTGCGCACGCTATGTTTCTTCAGTGCATGATGTATCATTATTCAGGATTAAGATTCAAGTTACATCAGATATTCAAAATGTTTCTCAGTTTCTTCTATGCACAACTTGCACCGATTCTCCAAAGACTGCCGTACTCGTTCGAACACTCCTCTCTTTCCTGCTATGTCTCCAGTAGCCACTGCAACACTGGTAGTCAGATCTTCCTCTGATTCCACGGGCGTCTCATGTTAATGGGTTCAGATCAGGAGACCTTGAAGGTCAGTTAACTGGTCCTCCACGTCCTATCCATCTGTCTGGGAACTTAATGCTCAGTGTGTCTCTTGCTGCTTTTGAAAAATGAGGCAGAGCCCATCTTGAAACCACATTTTGCGGCGAATGTCAAGAGGAACATTTTTCAGTAATACGGGAAGAGTCCTTTGCAGGAAAACATTGTAAGTATCCCATGTGAGTGTTACAGGGAAAATGTATGGACCGATCAAGTGATTCCCTACAATATCTCCCCAAACGCTGACACTGTATACAGTTGTTGGTGTTTGTGTTTAATAATGTGCAGATATTGTTCTACCCAGTGGAATCGGTTTGGGTGGTTGAAAACACCCTCTCTTGAAAATTTTGCTTTATCTGCAAAAGGAATGAATGAAGAAAAACTCTTATATTAGCGTAGCTTATTAAGAAACAATCTTTAAAAGACAACGCGAGGCTGGCAATTTGCTAGCACAGCAATCCCTGAACTCTGTCATATTTGTAGGGATGAAGATCGCTCTCAAGCAAAATGTTCCACACTTCAGCATGATCTATGATCCACGGTGCATCAGCAACACAACGACAAATTGCATTAATTAGGATGATCCTGAATGAACTCTAGAACCTCTTGCTCCCGTTCAAAATTTAATCTTTCTCTCCCTGCGTTAGGTCGCGTAACCTTAAAGAACCAGTTTCTCGAAGCCTCCTGTGAATAGCAGTGAAGGTCTTGAGGTTTGGCACACTTCTGTTCGGGGACTTATATCTGTATAAAATTGCTGTTTGCCTCGAGTTTCCTTGTGCTTCTCCGTAAGTTATATGATTGTCAGCCATTTCTTCATTAGTGAATCGTTGCATGACTGGGCAGTTTGCTTAACGCAATGAAGTCCAGAAACGAAATGATAAACAACCAATCGTCTAGAGGAAAACACTTTCTTCGAAGCTAATAATTTGTTGCGGTTGGTAAACTTTAAAGCTTAAATTTTGTCATGTTAAATTACTCACACAATTTCTTTCTCGAAACTTTTTGCGATATCTTCATATACCTTTAAAAAGTAATTTCTTTGAATATTAGCGACACGGTTGCAAATGCAATGAACCTTATTATGGTTTTAAAGCCGTGATTACTCAATGAAGTGATGGAATAAGAGAATGCGTACGTAGGCAAGATTTAAGCTGTGGTTTTCTTATCATTTGATTTTAATCTACATACACAATGTGTGTAAATTTCACCATGCGTAATAACTCTAAATAAAACAACGTGTATTATATGAAAACATTCTCCTTAAACATAGTAAAACCCACTTACCGCAGCACTCACGTTCGTCTAGCAATGCCTATCTGGTGCAGTGACAGGGCAACATGTGGGTTCGCGTAAATACTGAGGAATTTATATCAGTTTTCCTCCTGGCAAATACACTTAATCTGATTATTTTTTGTCACACATTACATCATCGCAAAGGTCTTGAAATTGGATTTCATCGAAAGCTTCTCCTTTTTTACAATTATTGTGATTATTAATTTGTGTGGCCTATTTTGAATTTGAACGTCATTTCAATAGTTTCTTTACACTTTTTTCAAATTTTAACATGTTCTCATATAGTATGAAAATGAATTTTCTACACCGAAAACTGTTTTTAGGAATGAAAATCAAAAATGTGTCTCGCCAACCCGCTTCAGCGGCGAAAACTTCCAGAACTAACTGGCACAGGAAACATAGTCTTTAGCTGACACCCTGAACGGGGTCAGTACACGCTGCAATAACAAAACTTTATGACAAGTAGGACAATAGCTAAAGAGAATGCTCACCTCGAAACT
>JACJUY010012450.1:0-22311 GCA_014220935.1 Platorchestia sp. MABIK | reverse complement strand
GAGCTGGTGGTGGATCAGGAGGAGGATTTGGCGGAGGTGGCGGATCAAGTGGAGGAGTTGGTGGTGGGTCAGGAGGAGGATTTGGCGGAGGTGGTGGATCAAGTGGAGGTGTTGGTGGTGGATTAGGTGGAGGAGTTGGTGGAAGTGGCGGATCAGGTGGAGGATTTGGTGGAGGTAGCGGATCAGGTGGTGGAAATGGCGGCGGAGGAGCTGGCTTTGGTGGCGGGTTCTCGAGCAGCGGGCACCAGGTCGGAGGGCAGGGCGGCGGGTACGCGGGGGCGGCGGCGGGCAGCGGCGGGCAGGTGCACAGGGCGAGCGTCAGCGCGCCGGCAGGGGGCAGTGCGGGGGCGGCCGTGTTGAGCCACACCGGCTTGGTCTTGGGCTGAGTTACGGCGAATCTTTGGCTCAGTAGGCAGGTAGTTGATGGATTAGCTTGGCCTTTGGTGGATTAGGTAGGTATTTGATGGATTAGCTAGGTCTTAGGCTGATTAGCTAGGTTTTTGACCAAGTTTGGTAGGTCTTGTGCTGAGTTACGCAGGTCTTTGGCTCATTAGGAAAGTATTTGGCTGATTGGGTAGGTCTTTGGCGGATTGAATAGGTCTTTGGCTGATTATGTAAGTGTTTGATTGATTTAGGTAGGTCTTGCGCTGATTTTGTAGGGTCTTAGCACAGTTAAGTAGATCTTAGGCTGGTTAAAAAGGGTGTTCTATTCTAATCAAGCCTGATATTCCAATCAAGCCTGATGCGCGTCTTGTACTTTGGTTTTTCAAATGCCTTATAACTAACACCACGACACAATGACGATTATCCCCGCTCAAGTCGGTATCCATTTCCGACACCTGCGTACAGTGGGGATTATGGCTGTCCCTTTCCCATCCGCGAGAATCACCTGGAGACGCTGCTGGAATTTGAACTATACCGACCCTTCCTGTGAAGGGCGCGCTCTAAACCACTCGACCACGGTGACCACATTAGATATATCTTGAACTCATTGGGCAGGTGTGACTGACTGATTAGGCAAATCTTTGCCTGATTAAGCAAGTCTTAAGCGCATTAAGTGATGATTATTTGATTAAGTACATCTTACGCTCATTTAGTCGATCTTTCGCTAACTAGGTATGGATTGCGTAGGCTCAACAGGTATGTCTTAGGGTTAGTGAGGATGATTTACGCTTATTAGGTAGGTTTTCTGCTTTAGGATGTGGGTGTAGGTGTGACTTCTTCCTATTTCCGTTCCCTGGGCAATATTTTCATCGCGATTTCATGTTTGTAAATGTTGTCTCAGCGACGAACTGAGTCGATTCGTTTTGTAAAAAACCTAAGCCAGGCGTTAGATATCAAACTTTATACCTTTGGATTTGCATTCATAATTTCAATTTAAAGACGATTCCTCCTGTAAATTATCTTCTTGTAATATGTTTTGAATCTTGAATCATAGTTAACAAGCGCCAGTTTCCGTCACCATGGTAATCTATCTTCTAACTCATCGTATTCTGGTTGTGAAGTGTAGAGTTACTTGAAGTTCGTTTATGATTGAATAATTTTGACTTATTTGATTTACTCGCATTTTTCATTAAAGTTCATAAACATGTATTTACGACCTGTAGAATGTAAATTTTTTGTATGTCTAAATTTATTCGTGTTTAACGTACATCTCTTGCAATATAGAAGAATCATTCAATGAAATGAACTGCTTTTTTGACATTATCAAGTAGGTGTCGAAATTTGTCATCTGAAGGAATATTCCGTCGCCGCCTATGATTCACTTTATTTTGTTTAGCAGCTTCTGTTGAGGTCATTACTCTCCGTAATCTTGGCTATCTTTCCATAACATCTCCGTGTACATAGTGCACCAAACACCTGATAAAGGTGGTCGATTTCTCCGCTTTTGATGTAGATCTCGCTCATCATTACCAGCCCAAATTGATAAGTAACGGCGAGAAAATTGTAAGGCTTTGTCCATTACAACAGACACAAGAAAACATCTCGTAAAAATTAAAAATATTTGGTATTCGCAACCTGTATTTCGTAACTAATTTAAGTAGAAACAAAAATTAGGTAGTATCTCATGACTGGCTTGCTCTATGTAAGCTCAATCCTTTGTCACTAAAACAATGCTGTCTTCTCTACCAATAGACTCTTATCCTCTGTAGTAGTTAGCAATAATGTCGATTTTCACCCAATTATTTTAAGCTAAGGTCCAATTTAAACTACTCACGTAAAAATTTTGCTCACTGTATTCGAAATAAAAAGTTTAGTATGTTTTGTGTTTTATTCAAAATGCTTTACGAAGGCCTGGTACACGCTAGCCGCACTTTCATGTTTATTTTTTCATTGATGTTTTAACAGGCAGAGCACTGTCAAGTATTAGCGTTAATGACGCCCAAAAACATCGATGTGCTCCTACATTAATAGGCAAATCTAAATCAAGTTTAACATGTTGACTACGTATTGGGATATATGTGTACCACTATAGGTATATTGCTCACTTTCAAACCGGCATAAATAAATAGCATTTCAATTATTTCACTACCTTTTTCAAAATTGATTTTAGCATACGAGGTGAAACATAATCATGGAATTATATTTTTCAGACTTTTACGAATGGGCAAGAATAGATTTGAGTAATACAGTCGGTTATTCAATTCTGCTACTCACAACATACCCGAACCAGCCGTAGCAACCTCACAAATATAATCCAAGTGTTAATATAATCTTCAGTACATTTAGCTGCTCTATCATTACTCATAAAATATCACGTTGCGACATTGCTGAAGGCCAAATCTCCAACCAAAATATAATTTCACAGAGCAATTTATTTTCAAAATTCCTTCACCACCAATACATGTTTATCACTAGCTAATTCTGGCCGACTTTTGAATAGCTGGCCTTAATTTCTTGTTAATAAATTCTGTGATATTTGTTCCATTATTATTTTCTTGGGCACTGTGTATCCCATCTGAACTTTAAATCGTTCACACCAACTTGAGTTTTAGTTTCCTGAGAGAGTTCCTCTTGGTGTCATTTACCTCCTAATTACGTGTAGATAGGTTGTTACATTATTGTCGCATTAGGATCTTCTCAACAATATGCGCACCCAAGATTTGTCATCTATATTCAACCCGACGTTCAATCATTATTTTACTTCATACATATTCCCATGTGGGATTTCCCTACAAAGTATATTCACAATTACAGTAAAATTAGCACGTAATAACGCATATTGCTCACAAAATAAAATGGAACGGGCAACATTGCTGGTGCGAGTGACAAAGCAGTCGCCTCACCCTGCAGTGCATGCCTATATAGTTCCGACCATTCACCGCATCTTCAACCGGTTGGCCATCAAATGCACCTCAACTGGTGCGCAGGTGGTGCTGGGCTTCAAGGTTGTTCCTATAACTCACCAACAAGCACCAACTTTTTGTGTTCATCTTCATTTTTTCTCTGCGCTTCCAAACGTGTCCAGGCTGCAGCTTTGCTGTCGGCAGAATGGTGAGACTCGACGTGGCGCTGATGGAAATGAAACTTGGTGCAACTAATCTGAGCATCATTTCCTGTTATCGACTTTCGTCTTTCGCTACCACTGCTGTATTCTTTGGACCGTCCTTGACCATAACGGTTGTCATTTTTACGTAATAATTTTCGACTTAGTGATTGCCCACAAGGCGTGTCTAGATGAGGATGCGCAATAGGCATGGGTATCGTACGCGTAGCAGCCCGGCTGATGTGAAGTACTGTTTCAGATGCAATTGTTTGCTCACACTTCGTTATTACAACCACGGTCGTTAGACCGGCACTGTCAGGTCGTCGCCCATATCAGAATGGAGGAGTAACTATCACTCACCAGTGAATTTCAAAGAACATATCATGACACAAAATCGACAATGAATAAAATTGATGCTTTCAGGTATACCAAGCAGCTGAAGATACTCATGAAAAATGTGTTATAAGCATAAACATTCGCATGCAACATTCTATTCCATGCAGATGATGCATCAAACTTTAGAATTCCACTCCTCGTTAGGGTTGTGTGCCCTTCAGAACTCTTGACGGTGCACTTATTGTAAAAGGAAATCGTTGAAATTGTGATCCTTTAACCTTGGTAAAAAATAAGCCTTTTTTTTATATGTTAAAATGAAGGGACAAACACGTAGAAAGTCTCTCTGAATATATTGCTACAGGTTCTTAAGATGTTTCTAGACAGCAACCAGACAGTCAATCTTTCACTCGGTCAATTACAAAACTCGGTGTCGCTGGCCCTATCCAGAGAATCCGGTTCACATCGGCGCATGTCGTGTGCTGTTCGATCTTCCTCACAGGCCAGCAATAGCTAGTGTCTCTTTACCAGAATGTTGGTTTCTGGAATTCATCAGGAAATAATCTCACTTCAGCTAGCGAGTGTTTTTGGACACATGGGGTAAGGTGCCCTGAATGGCTGTTGCTTAAATTGTTACCAAAAGTAAAATTTGTGGGACAAGAGCAGAAGAAAGCGTATTCTACTGATTGCGTGTGTACATATTGAAAAGGCAGATTCTTTTGACAACATCATTTTCAGGGGAGACATGCAGCAAAATAATTTTGACGTACTTCCAACTATGAACATACAGACCCATGACCATAAACGTTCTTTGCAGAACAGACATACAGCGCGATGATATTAACGTAATTATAACTCTACATTTTAAGTTCTATGTCCGTAACCAGCTAACGCTTGCTTTTGAAGTCAAACTCCCTGTTACTAGGCGCGTCCTTAACATCGTTCGTAGATAGCATGCGCGACTGTTATCTGATCACGTGCTTAAATTAACGCTCCAAGTTTAAATAAATAGGCGCTACTCAAGGAACCACTGCCAAGGTTGAGACCTGTGGTAGTCGGCTTGATCAGCCTCGTCGTTCAGGACCTGAGAAATCCGGGCACGTACGCAAGTTCTCAGAGATAAGTGCCGGCGACTAACTCCTCGGTGAGACGAGATCGGGCCTTTGTTTAGAGCACAAATAGCACGTGATGCTTCAGTTACATTCAAAATGTCTAGACGAATTTTTAAATTCATCTCACTCTTTGATTTATTCAAACTAGCCAGGAAATGTGTGGGTTTCTTGGCGGTTGCATTAAGTATTGAGAATTGTAGCGCATAGAGGTAGAAGAAGAGATAGATGAGAATTGTAGCGCAAGAAGATAGCTGACTCGTACGAATATACTAAAAAACTTTCATGCACATAAAACATGAATTCACCCATTTTAATGTCATACAAATCCAAAATTACCCAATTATTAGTTATCAGCAGCTTGGCACACGCATATATTTTCCCACTGGAGGATACACACGAAGTATACTTTAATTATATTTACGACTGGCTATCATTTGAGAGCAAGTTTTCACTCGATACGAGCACGTCAATCGTAATCAAAGAAAGGAGTTTTACCTCCTCAATTCGTGCAGCTTTTCTGCAATCAAATTGGTTCAAACGTGCAGCAACATCGCCCGACAATTGACCGCACTGTAAATTCATCACTTGCGACAACGTTCAACTAACATTTATCCTCAACTGGTTGCTACAGACGCAACTCGTAGGAGAATATTTTGCAAATATTCATTTTTGGGATGCGCTAGTTATGCCATAAGTATCTCAATTCTGAAACACTTCGAACCACCTCGTCTACAGTACACGCAAACGGGTTGGGTCATCAGGGAGTCATTGCTCTCCTCTTTCAAGATATTTTTTCCGGTGTGAAAAAGCATTAAAAATGCTCTAGTCTAGATCAATGACGTTATGCAATGTTGACATGGTAAATCATGAGGAATTTGTTGACGTATGTTGCGTTCATCAATCCAAAATTAATGCGCCTCTCGTGTTGCTGTGGCGAGGCTCGAAACTTTCCGCCAGTTGTCTCTGTACTCCAACTCTCCATAGATTTGTTCTTAAGTTCTTACTGCAGGTGGTGTCATGCACTCAATGTCATTATATGTTACTGACTAATGCTAGGGAGTTCACACCTGTTCAATAAAATGTAGCTTCGTGTATAGTACTGCCGATTTGTAAGACGCTACTCTGATAGCGAGCGATGCTATTGTGAAATATGCGGTAAATTTCAAGTACCTGTCACGAGTCTCGACAGGCCTTACTTCCTCGTCGGACCTTGACCTTCCCTTCTTTACAGACGTTCCTTAACAAAGAAAACTTCCTACAAACTTTCCCTTCATGGCAGAGTTTCTTACAAGTTTTCCTTCTTTGACTGACCTTTCTCCCAACATGCCTTCTTTTTCTGACACACCTTACTTTCTATTCCCTGACACAATCTGCACCACGCGTTCATCAACCATCTCTCCTCGCTTCAGGAGACAGCGAACGGTCGAGTTGAGCTCAGTGAGTGCGACTGTGAAACTGATACTCAAAAATTAAGTCATCCTTTATCTTATAGAAACAATACCGCACACGCGAAGCACAAGTATCAAAAATAATGGCCTCTTTTATTTTGTGAGTTACCTACATACATGTGCACATTGAAACGACTGAGCTGTTCTTCTTAACAATTTTGATGAGCCTAGCAGAAAGAAAAGTTATTCCGATCTTTTTAAGGGTAGCATTTGGTATGAAACAAAAAAAGTCAAAAAATTACGATCAGAATTATATGTCATCTTCTGTAATAAATCAATAGCTACAGTACGTTTAATGGAGTTGAATACGTTTAATTTTAACCTTTTTGGGAAATATGAAATTTAACTGCTGAACTGTATCCCAAATTATCAGTGTTTGAGTCCAGGAAATGGATTTGCATTTATTATAATATCCAAACGAATTTTAAATCAATAAGATTTAACAAATTCATTTATGTCAAATTGAGACCACCACTTCCAATTTTGGCGCAGAACACACTGCTGAAAGCAACAAGCATGAGATCCGGAAAAACATGCATAAAAACGCGTGTTTACCATTTTTCTAAAGTACGCTCTCCTAACGTGCATGAGACGCACAAAATCGAACTCATTTCACACAGTCGAAATGTTAGGATTGAAAACTGATGTAACAGCTTCGTTTCCACGAAAGTTGGGTTCGGCCTGTTGTGAGTATATTCCTATCAAATAAATGTTGTTTCTAATAAATGGTGATTAATTTAACACATGACGCACATCTCCCTCATTGCAACTCTCCAGCAACGGTAGGAAGAGTCTTGTGTCCGTATTTTCAAATATTTTACACACGTCGTCGCAGCGGTACGGTAGACAGCGTAAGTTCTCTTATGTTAAATTCTCTATCATGCTATTTTTTGGTCAGAAATCCTCAAGTTTGCGACATTTAAAAAAACTGTTTTAGATTACGGGCCAGAAACAGCAGCACGTACACTAACCACAAAATTTACGCTGTCAGTTACATCGCTACTACAATGAAAATTCACAGAAAATCCTGCCATAATCTTTGATCGAGATCAGCATCGCTGTAAGCTCATTAGTATTGAAGCTGGGATCACAACACTACGTGGCCTGACTAGATGGCAGTACATGCGTTACGATTTTTGATCAATCGAGTTGTGTTGGGAAATGTTGGTGAGGCAACACAGACGACCATGCTGGGTCAAACTCAGTTTCGAAATAACTTATACTTTATCAATCGATTATGGTGGTATAGAGGTTAAGAGTACTCACCTCTCACGAGAAGAGTAGTCAGTTCCATATTTGGTGAAGGTAGTCCAGGGTCCTACCTGTCGGTAAAAGAAGAAATCCCCATTTGATCCTGATGTTTGAAATGGGTACCAGCTCGATTTGGAGTAACCGTCAAAGCGTCCTGGCGTTAGAAGCATTCGAAAAACCATTCTACAATACGTGACATTTATCAACTTGACTGGAATGCAACATTAATTTTTGCAAACTATCTTCCGTGTTTATTGAACGTTCAAGGTGTTAATACAAGGCGTTCTCTACACAAAATGTTGATAAAAATAATTCGTACCTAAATTCACAAAGTCTTCAGCAAAATAAATGAATCCTCCCCAGCGTGAGTGTACCAGAGGAAGCGTTTATTCAGAGAGGGTATTTTCGAAAACATAACTCCTTGATCCAGAGCAACGCAGTTATAAAAGTATATAATTCATCTGTATATATCATGAAATGTGAATTCGTGGGAACAAATACTTCATATTTTAACAATCCTACGTCAACATTAGAGGTTTATTTTCTCATGAAAATATATTGATACTGCAGGTTCAGTGCATTCTCGCTTAAGTACGCATCAATTAATAAGATCATGCTCCTCACTGCAATGGTGAGGAATTAAGTGTATTAAATGTACGGTAAACAGTTTTGGTGTCATGACTCAGTTGTCCATGTTCAGGAAACAATCAAAGCTATAGTCGCGCCTATTAACATCCATTGCTCTTCACATCAATATATTTACTGTAAACATAGAAGCAGCCATTGCCTTAACTATCAGCGTATTTGCACTTAAACATATTAACACGATGCATGTATACTGAAAAGAAGGCCGCTGCTAATTATTCTTCAAATAAATGTACCTACGGTCTTATTAACAAATTCCTTTCAGATGCTAAGTGTTACTCCTATCACGCTTCATGCTTTTTCATGTTGTGATGAACTAATAGTCTCATGCAAATGACATGTAAGGATCCCCAGTCCTTTATACGGGGCTAATGAACTGTTCCACTAAGGTTACTTTCCATAGAATTAGTTAACTTTTAAGACCTGTTGTTGGTGCTAAATATCTGCATAATACTGAACGGACGTGTTTCATAAGGCGATACTGAATTCTGCGAAGTGGAAGTGCGCCACTTTTATTGAAAATCTGTATTATTATTTATTTGTGAGAAATTTATTCATATAATGCAACCGAGAACATCGCTATCGCCCTTCAAAAATCTCGGTAAAAAACCCTGGCTACTTCCCCATCCTCCCTGTACTTGTGGAAGTTACTGGAGATTTTTTAAACGCGCACTCCAGCAGCATTTAAAAGTAAGAATGTGATAGAGATTGTGATGAAGGGTGCAGGACGCTGTGAGAATAAACGATTAAATATAGCTTCTAATACTTCTAATGCGTTTTTAAATAAGTTAGCTTCATGTTCCCATTGAACTCGATGTTTTAGCAAACTTTGTAGTGTTTGCTGTCGTCAAAAGGAGAGAATTTTCTTAATTTAGAGCATCATTTCACCCATTAAAACGAAATTATTTTTAACTAACGGCTTAAGTGCGTTTATTTGTTCTTTCGAATCGCCCTATTTTATGATCTAGAATTAAACTGGAGCGAATTTCAAACGATGTAAAAAGGTTTTAAATTCTCTAGCATAAATTTCAGTGGCCAGGTCTATGGTTTATACGGAGGGAGGGAGGGAGTGGCGAGGGACAGACCTACCGACCAGGGAAGCAAGCAAACAACAAACTGTCTCAGATGGGCTTGTTCGTGAGAAGTCGAACCCTAAACATATGGAGTAAAACAATTCATGTGATAAAAATAATTTGCAAGACGTTCACACCAGTCTGGTTTCGAATGAAATCATCAGCAAAGATGATTTGAGGCAAATGCCATTCACGGGAGATGCTTTTATCCAAAACAAAACTGGTGTGAATGTTTAGTGAGTGATTTTTATAGCATCAGTTGTCTTAACAAACAGTGTAAGTGTGTGTTATTAAAAGGTATCGGCAGTTCGAATCCCGGCGCCCGGTGTTTCTCCCCGTTGGGAAAAGTGAGAACTCAGCCACAATTAAACACAGGAACACTGCATGGCGCTGCATAGTGGCTGAGTGTAGCACACAGGTGAGCATTCGAACAGAGGAGTCGCTAATATTTCCACGAGTAAACTGGTAAATTTCCTGAGCTTTGTCACCGCCTGTAGCCGTGATACCAAGTCATTGACCTGAATCGTTGAGTGTTGAACATGTTTAGCATGGTAGAGGAAACAATTTGTGGTCATTTTTATGGGAGAAAATACACCTCCTCTTATTCTGCTAGCCAATAGAAAGGCTTTATTTCACACAAACTTTATGACTTCACCAAAATACCATGTCGTTATGCCAATAGTGGAGCCAGATTTGGGGGTAGCAGTGCTACCAGATGCAATATGAGCGCTGCCATTGGTTCGTTGCCGTAAAGTCAGCAAAACCACACCGTCAACGAAAAAAAGACTGGTTTGAACCTAACTTGTTTCTTCTACCGTGGTGTTTAGTCCACCATGGTGTTGGACGCGCATGGAATACGAAACTGTAGTGTCATGTTTACTGCATGCTGAGCTTTGGATGAGTTAGTGAGGGGCCAAAATAACCTGAAATACAAAGATCTGGAGTTGTAGCAAATGGTGTTATGGTGAGTTTATGTTGAAGTTGTGATGTATTTGAGTGAGGTTTTAGTGGAATTGTGATTATGACTATCTTGGGAGGAAGTGACACTGACGGTTGCGTTGAAGTTGGAGTTGAGTTAAAATAAGGTTATGATGAATTAACAATGTAGCATGAGGCTATGATAAGCTGAGAATTAGACGATATGTTCATGAATTTTATACAAATATGTGATAATAACTCGGTGAGGCTATGATAAAATTTCAGTAAGTTATAGAATAAGGTTGTGGTGAATGTATGACAAATCTATGACTAGCTTTTTAAGCAGGTATGATGATTTTATGAAGCAGCACTTCAATACTAGCCCCTAACCTGCCACTACAGAACCCCTATGACCGCCGCTGCATGTACCGCAAGTCGGCCAGATTTCACCCACCGAATTTTCCAATTAACGCTCTCCCTCAACTGCTCAACCCCGCTCCAGCCGACAGAGACGGTGTGAAATTTCATTCTCTTGCCGAACGTTTGCTGTAACACCAAGAGTTCAAAGACGATGTGAGTGAATGGGAATGTGAATTGAAAATAATGAGAAAGTAAAAATTTATTTTCTTTTATTTAAAATAACAAATCAGTAATCCCCTCGATAACAAGAACGCTCTAGATGTGCTTATTCCGCGGCAGATGTTAAAAAATATATAGTGACATTAAAGCTCGAGACAGGAAAACGCTGAAGCGCGGAAGTACGCGTTCGTGCAAGAGGCTTCAAGGCGACTAGTCGAATGAAATGAAAATTTGAAGGCATACGTACACAAAAACTATGAAAATATTCCAAATTAATTCACTCAGAGGGATTCTGAAATTGAAATTAAATATTTCTATTCTCGTGTAGCCTCCAGTACCTCAGCGTACCTGGAGGAATTAAGGACGATTTCTCTGTGTATTGATCACCCTTCTGGCTCAATTAATATAATTTCGCTCGTGTAGCTAAGCCAGTTGAGTAAAGTGTACCGAAGTCAACTTGTAAATATACGATATAATAACACTTTAGTATCCTATGGATTTAAATTTGGATTATTTATTTACAGTCATAAATTATTTATTTACAGTCAGTGCTAAAAAGCATCAGTTCACATAAGTTTTTTATCATAAATATTTACAAAGATGCCATGGAGCCAAAAAGCGTTAGCTGCTCGCGCATTCCACATGCCTCAGCTCAAGATTCACATTTGTTCTAAATAACAGGACATCCGTGAAGTGCCTTGACATATTATGCTTCATTTTTTAATTAAAGCTAGGGTTGAATAATAATTATTTTGCAGCATGTGAGAAGTAAAGGCTGTTTTTATTGAAATCAATACGACACAGATGTGAGCTACAGTTGAGTGAAGAGCTCTTTCCTTGAGACTAATGTCTTTTATAAAATCTTTACTACAGTCAAATACATGTTCTCCAAAAATCTTTAAATATCAATGTAGTAATGTAAGGAAAACTGTGTTCTTGAAAAAGATGTTACTCACTTTGAAACTCAACTGATATCGGCGTTGTAAATTTTTCATCTTTCGATGGGGCTGCAGGCTGCTGGACTGACACAACGGCAAACATTTACTCTAAAATAAACATTTACTGTAAAATATCTTAAATTTTGGTTACGCCAGAATTTCAATGTTTATTTTTATATGGTTTATGTTATTACCGATCAAATACTATGTAAATTTCTATACATATATATTTTCTAATTCAAATTGAACGCATTTTGCATGTCTGTGTATGTATTTAACTCAAAAACAGTTCATTTATGAGCACGCAGAGAGAGCGCTTGAAAAAAAAAACAAAGACACGAGCAATTTCGTCTCTGGAATGTCAAGTTACAAATTTTCGCACACAAAAATAATATATCTCATTTCCAACCTTAATATTGAGTAAAAGTATTCAAATAACGATCAGGTACATAAATCACGAAACACGTGCGATTTGTCTTTCGTGCGACGAAATCGCACCAGAGATGCTATTTCCATTGAGCCCGTGTTTCCATCGTAATTTTTTCTGATGTTGCCCCGTGGCATTTAGTTTGGCAATCAAGTCACACTGCAGTGACCGCAGACTCGAGGTTGTAAGCGGCCGTTGTCTCCTTCGAGAGAAGCTTTACGAAAGTTTTCGTTCAGGAGAACGCCTCGATTGTGACTTTGAAAACTCCTGACCTTCAACTGAGCTTGAAGGTCATTTTCTACAGGAGCGCCTGGTGCGTTTATTCGCGGCTCGCACTGACACCTCGGGACGGAAGCAAGAAAAGTGGGACCTTTAATGAAAGGGTATCGATTGCTGGATCGTTAGTCACCCTGCATCTCAGGTTAATTGGGACGCAAACAAGAGATAATGTGATGTTCTTCGTTATACTTCCTTGAAGTTTCCGAGCACCCTGCCGAGGCGTTAAGTTATCTATACTTTTCTATTTTGCATGTCTTATTCAGGGCAGTGGTCTTCATGCTTGAAACTCAATTAGCATTAGAAATTCACATTCATTAATTCTTCCTAAGGAAATAAAGTTCACTCTCTGGAATATAGTACGAATCTCTTCAGCATTACAAAGGTGAACTCTCCGACACCCGAATACTGTGACGATATTATAAATTTGTCAGCGATATGGTTCTTCAGTTCTAATTTGAACGTAAAACTATGACGCAAAAAATCTACTGAATACTTTAAAGCTGGTAATTTATTCGCTAATGTAGTACGGCAAAGAGCAGAAAATCTGAATTTAATTTTTGCTCACTCCGTGCCTCAGTTAACTCCTGTATTTTAATATCACAGCTACTCTCTCCATATATATACGTAATGTTGTTAGTAGTGCAACTGATAATTATTCATAGAAAAAAATTTCTTACATCGCTTCCTAAATCTGATGATGAGCGCAATAATACTTAGATCGTGTTGAAAGATTGATAAGTGCTGCTAACTTGTTTACTTCTCGACTTTAGAGATGAATATTTTAGTTTCAATTGTAAATGTTCAAAAATAATTCAAAAAATGTACATTACTCGAAATTTGCGTTCTGTGACACTAACTTGCCTGTTTAATTGCTGTATTCAGTCTTGAGCGTACTCCAAAACTTCCCAGTAAAGTATTACCTTCTGCTTCCGCTTTCCATCTTTTCTTCCTTACGCTCCCTATTTTCTTGTACGTGACTTCCTGCCTCCAGAGCAGAGCGTGATGATCACCACTGCACTTACTATTCATTCCATTACATTTTCCGCTCCTATTACCACAATGTTGCGTACGAGGGAGATTGCAGGCAGACACGGCATCACAGTTCCTCGAAATTCCCCGGTCCGTGAAACAAAGGTAACATTGGGGAAATTCCAACCCTTTGTGACCGTCAGATGAAAAACTTTAACTGTAACTTATCCTGACATCCATTGAATAATTGAATGTGAAAAATATATTGATAAGGATGAAAATAATGTCTGTTGATAAATTACGTCTTTGCTGAACCATCTGTCAGCAAACTATTGACGGAAGACATTAGAGGTATGACAACTGCATCTTCGTGACGTTGGCGGGGCATTGACATCAACAATGTGACACCATACGGCGCGTGGCACATATCACATGACACAACATTTCTGCGTGCCATAACATGGCCACATGACACAACAATATTGCCACCTGATTCAGCGCTTACGGGCAACAATGTAAACGAAAAGAAAGAAGCACTAGCAAGCTGCAATGCAACAGTGCTGCACACTAAATAAAATAACTATGTTGGTGTTGCGTTTTGTAGTTGATGGCTGCAAGACGCTCCCTTCTGTGCTGTAAGGAATTGAGCAGAGGAGCTGTGAGAGAGTGCAGCCTTGGCACCGAAATAACACATAAATCACGTGAAGTACGAGTGTCTTCAAAAATATAAAGGCCTGTAAAGATGCCACCAGTTTTGCCTTGACCTTAGCAGTAGTCACTAGAATATTTTTGACTGAATACATTACGAGAAAATGTTAAAAATTTTTTTTAACAAATTACGAAAATTAAATTAAAAATTTTTCAATATGATATTGTATCAAAATGATTTCAAATTATTTTCAATTTGAAATTTCACGAGAATAATTCAAGTTGAACACTACGAGCAGAACTATTCTCAAAAATTCATGTCTCAAAAAATAATTTCACTAGAAAAGATACAGCAATAATTTTCTCCAGAATGATTATACTTTACGTGAGGATTTCATCTGTATGATTTTAAATTACGGCGGCAGTTCACCCTTTGTTCGCCGCTGCAAATAACACAACTTGACATGCAGACGGCGGTGCCCAGCTGCGTGGCGGACGTACGAAGTTACTTGCAGGAAATTTCCATCAGTAACACAGAGCATGCGCGCCTAGGTCTAATCATTATTGCATAATAGCTTAGAAAACCAACCATTAGTTTACTGAGTTAGAAAACCGATTTTCGCCTGAAATGGAAACCCCAAGCGATTCCTTTCCGCTACTTCAAGAGAGGCGAAATCACCATAGCCTAGACGCTAAGTTCACTCGCTTTTCATGAGGAAGGTCATAAGTTTGAGACCCCTCAGTGGGAGCTAGGAGTTTCTTCTCGTTGGGAAAAGGAAAAAGTACTCGCAATTTTACACTCTACCCATGTGTTCGTGTTGGGTACTGGCACGACCACGGCACGACCACATAAGAGTACCGTGGGCACGACTCAGGGTACTGTCATTGCGTCCTGGCATTAAATGTAAGTAATTTTAAAAGAAAGTAAATGAGGTGTATGAGCTTGATTAGAATAATATATCCATCTATTTAATATTCTGCTTGTTTCTTCCTTAGTTAGTTGCTTAGTTACTTGGTTACTTAGTCCGTCCGTTACGTTTTCGTCCGAGTTTGCGGTATCATGGATACCGAATTCCTTAGTGTTACATTAAAAGATCGCCTTTACATGCATTGATGATACGTTTTTCACTTTGTCAGGATAGGTTAGGTTAGGATAGGATTTGTTAAGTTAGGATATGACAGGATAGGCTATAATAGGTTAGGATAGAATAGGTTATGACATGTTAGGTTAGGGTAGGTTAAGTTAGCACAGGTTAGGTATGGTTGATGAAATTTTTTCACAGGTGCACGATTTTTTATGTGTGAAAAATTATCAGGATAGCTTCGGTTAAGATAGGATAGGTTGGATATGTTAGGTTAGAATGGGTTAGATTAGAATATGTTATGTTAGAATTTGTTAGGTAAAGTTGACCAAATTTTTCACGGGATCACCTAGCTAAACGATGAAATTGGTTGAGTTAGGTTAGGATATGTTAGGTTAGGATTGGTTAGCATAGGTTAGGCATTGATGAAATTTTTTCACTGGTCCATGGTCTTTTTTTTTTTGTTAGGCATATTATCAAGATAGCTTCGGTTAGGATAGGTTATGATAGGATAGGTTAGTATTTGTTGTGTTCGGATGGGTTAGGTTAAAATATGTTATGTTGGAATTTGTTAGGTACTGGTAATCGAATTTTTTCACGGGTCCACCTAGCCTTCATCGTTAAGTTAGGTTAGGATAGGATAGATTAAAGATTTGTTAAGATAGTTTAGGTTAGCATTGGTTAGGTAATGTTGGCAGAATTTTTTCATGGGTCCTTGGTTTTGTTATTTTTGACGTATTATCAGGATATGTTCGGTTAGCATAGGTTAGGACAAGATAGGTTAGAATATATTAGGTTAGGTTAGAATATGTAAGGTAATGTTGACCGAATTTTTTCACGGGTCCACCTAGCTTAACGATGATATTGTCCGTGGAATTTCCACGGGTCCTGTTAGTCCCTATTATTGTGGATACGATATTATGATACAAATACCAAAAGGCATTAAATAATACCAATAATGAGAGCAAAAAAGCAAGTGATGGAAGATATGTATCACTGGTATATTTTACTCTGAATGTGTATGTGCTATGTAGTTTTTACCGCAAGTTCAGCACATCGACACGATGCAAATACATACGCCAGTTTCGCTCACTTTCAGGTGAGAGTCCACCCCCTATTAACATTTTTCTATCTAAAGAGAGTTTTTCAGGAGTAACTAAAAATACCACTCACATGTCTTCTTTCATGTACATGTTCCGCTAAAAAATCTGCACAACCTTAAAATTTTAATGAGCTGGTGCATGAGTATATAAGCGACCTGAATGTTATGTGGAATCCATGTACGTAGCCATGATACGAGTAGTTACAACTATGTGTAATTTTTCTTAATATAAGAACCCTTACTTTAAGATATTTTAAAACTAAAGATGAGCTTTTTCTGGATCATCTATATCATCTATATTGGAAATAAAGTGTTTTTTTAACGGCACTATGGATGGTGATCAACGGTTTTGAGAACTTATTTTCAGCTGAGTACTAATTTTCTGATTCCTCGTAACATTCTTTATTATTAGATAAACTGACAAAATTTAGGGAAAGTCTTTCGCTTTTCTTTCCTCCGTTACCCACGTATCCTCATTCCGGCTGTAGTCACACTACCATCCTTTTCAGTTTCACTTCATAACAGGTCTACTTGCCATCAGAGATCATGGGTCATTTATGCATTCTTCTCCGCACTTCATTCTTTCGCTGGGGCTCTTCTTTTTCGGAGAAAATTCCTTTCTTGAATGAAGTTTTGAACAACATATGTCGAGTGGCGAAGCCCGAAAAAATTGAATAGACTCGAATAACCTGCTAAATTTAGATTGCCAAGGAATCTTTAAAACAGTTCATCATTACAGCAATGTTTAATAACTGATAGAATGAGCCACTCGTGATATTTTAATTACTTGAGAAATGAGGATGCTTCGTATCCAGACTACCAACATTTAGGTTGTGAGACTAAAGGGGTGTTGAGATCTAACTTCAGTATATATATTTATACATGCATATAAGTTGTCGCAGTCACCCATTCATTTACTTCCGTCCCGTTTTCTGTGTTCATATCTAAACTTCCTGCGGAGACTCACTGAGCTCCTTCTTCTTCTCGCCGTCATGCGAGACAGACATACAATATAGTTCCTAGTTTACCTATTGTGTTTCTGTACCCCACATCTCGTACTTTTAGCCGTTGCCGTACTCCATATTGAAAGATGGAACGAGGCCTTTCTGGTCTAACAGGAATCATTACCGGAAGTTCAAATGATTAAATAAATATATGATAAAACTAGTTTTGAAGTGTTGATTGAAGACTATTCTCATCAAATCCTTTTGAGACAAAACGTTCCGACGCAGTTTTAATCTATTAGCTTTGTTAGAGTGTTAGAAAAAAATAGCACTTTTCAAGGTGGAGATGTTCTACTGCATCGTTACAGTGAGGCACGGTACCCTATTGTGCCACTATAGGTACAGTGAGGCACGGTACCCTATTGTGCCGCTATAGGTACGGTGAGGCACGGTACCCTATTGTGCCGCTATAGGTACGGTGAGGCACGGTACCCTATTGTGCCGCTATGGGTACGGTGAGGCACGGTACCCTATTGTGCCGCTATGGGTACGGTGAGGCACGGTACCCTATTGTGCCGCTATAGGTACGGTGAGGCACGGTACCCTATTGTGCCGCTATAGGTACGGTAGGCACGGTACCCTATTGGGCCGCTATAGGTACGGTGAGGCACGGTACCCTATTGTGCCGCTATAGGTACGGTGAGGCACGGTACCCTATTGTGCCGCTATAGGTACCGTGAGGCACGGTACCCTATTGTGCCGCTAAAGGTACGGTGAGGCACGGTACCCTATTGTGCCGCTATAGGTACCGTGAGGCACGGTACCCTATTGTGCCGCTATGGGTACGGTGAGGCATGGTAAAACTCCGGGACCGCTTTCGAGACCAAAAAGGTAAATGAAACCAATAATAAATTTAAAATAAATGCCCAATAGATTCTTTGCACACCATCGCTCAGTGTAGGAAGCAGGCATGAGTTCTGATGGCCGTCCTCCTCTCCGTGGAAATGAAGTTCAAATTAAATTTTTAAGCTCAACAGCAACAAATGTCTGTTTGTATGCAAATTCTTCTAGTTCTCTTCAACTGAGATCATTGGAAAGCCTGTTGACGAGTTTAATTATTCACTGTCTTTTTTTGAAGTAAAAAACAGTATTTCATAATTCATTAAATGGTAAAACAATTTAGAACATTGCCCAGATATAAACAATGAGGCCCCCCACGCTGCTCCAGAAACCTTCTGATATTCACTAAAAAGAAAGGAACATTTATTCTTTTAAAAGCACGACGAGAATCTACAATTAAAATGGCGTTTGAAAACCATTATGTGTAGATTTTAAATTTGATCGATGTTTACTTTTGTATTCAAAAGGAACATAAAATCGCTCTTAAGTTCGCTTAGACAGTGAAATGAATCTTGTGTGGCCTAGCTGATAATTTTTTCATACATCCAACATTAAAATTAAAATTTATTTTCAAAACAAAGCCTATTTCAAATCTCCAGTTTCATCTACTGACTATTTTCAATAAGTAGCCTAGCATGTTGTAGTATTCAAAAGTTTTGTGTCTTTCCTTCATGTTGACTTTACATGTTAAAATTTTTAGAATATTTTCAATTTAATTATTTGCAACTTCAAACCTTTCGTTTTTTTCATGTGCCCGTTAGTGCTGATATCATTGCTGATCATGAGCGGATGTACGGAATGTCCTTTTTTGATACTCAGATTTTCGTCGTGCCTTCCGAAAAAAAAATATATCTAACATGGTCTTCCTAGAACTTTTTCATTGAAAATTAAGTCAATTTGAAAATACGAGCCTTTTAGGTACGTGGTCTCATATTGCAAATAAGTTAATGAACGTTTGTTTTTCCTGGCTTATTTTTATCAAAAATAAATGCGCCAAGACGCGTTTTATGAAGGGACATGAGCGAGCGTACGCTCCATCCAGGGCAGATTTGTACCGTAGAGTTACGAACCTAACGCCATTCTAATTCTAAAATGCAAAATAAAAATATCACTTTCTCTCTTTCCTACACTACTATAACTATTTTTAATGGAAAGCATGATTGTCATCACCTTGCGTAAGGCATGAAACATTTATGAAGTATTTTCACGCTCAGAATATTCTGTTCTTGAGATCAGAAGCGTACAGATGGCTTTTTTTGCGTGCATTGCAAAGAGGGAGAAGTTATTCGTGAATCTAAAATTAATCTAAAATAAAGGCTAAAGATGGAAGAAAGAAACAAAACAGTTGTCCTTCCTACAAGGACTTCATTCTACAGAATAGCGCATAAATTATCTTGAAAGTGTCATATTCTGAAAGAAGAGCTATTGCTCTGAAACGAAAAAAGTTAATTATTCTTAAAAATAATGATAATAGAAAACGGATAGTAATGACTTGATAAGAAGTAAATGTCTTGACAGGTTTTCATCAGCAATGTGTGCAGAATAGTGCTGATAAGCGTGTAATGTTGATGAACGTTTCAATGGTTTGGCAAGAGATAACTTGACACCAAAATCTACGCATTTGTGACTTAAAATAGAATTTTTTTCGAATTTTGAAGTCAAACCTCAAGTGGCCGACGACTTCAAGACTCCGTTGTGATTCAGTGCATGAGCTTCACGAGTTAGGATGCTCCTATAACATCTTTAGGAAATTTTTGAACATCGACTTACATCAAAAATGAATTTAGGTGACATCTTGATGTATGTAGAACAAAGTCTTTACGATGTGACATCACAGTATCTCTCGCTGCTCTGCAGTGCCTCCCACTGCCCCTCACTGCCCCTCACTGCCTCGCAGTGTCCCTCACTGTCCTGCAGTGCCTCCCACTGCCCCTCACTGCCCCTCACTGCCTCGCAGTGTCCCTCACTGTCCTGCAGTGGCTCCCACTGCCCCTCACTGCCCCTCACTGCCTCGCAGTGTCCCTCACTGTCCTGCAGTGCCTCCCACTGCCCCTCACTGCTCCTCACTGCCTCGCAGTGTCCCTCACAGTTCTGCAGTTCCTCTGCCCCTCACTGCCACTCACTGCAGCAAGTAACGCACTGACGGATATTTTGATTTTTCACGCTTTTCTTCTCTGCTTGGAGTGTCGTCCAGCTTTGTGAGGTTCTCCTGTGAGGTAAAAACAAAAATAAATCACTAACGAATCAACTCGACAGGAGCACCAAAAATCAGAAGTTAATTCCTCTCAAATATTTCATTCGTGGTTTTTTTGGTTATGACGTTGCTTTCTTCATAATTTTCTCAATTACAGCGCGCCTGAAAAACAAATTACGATTTAGCAGCAAAAAATTCATTCTCGTTGGAAAAATGAAGAACATCGCTTTATTTTCGTACCAGAAATAGGTCTACAAAATAGGCAGATCATTTATAGATAGATAATGATTGGGGGTAGCTATCATTGCTTTCTGGCTCTGTTTATAAATTACTTGTAGATATAAATATTGTTTTTGAAAATTCATTACATGAAATGACGCTGCGATATGAATCAATTTGCACGTAAAATTTTCCTTTTTAAATATAACATTATTGCTTATCAAGTAGCCGGCAACTTCTTTGCCAGGACGTTTTTGAATTTACCATGATAGAACATTGTTTTATACATTACATTTTTACTTATCAAGTAGCTAGGGAGCTCTCTGCTAGGACGTAAATCAATTTATCGGGAATAAAATATCACTTTCACAGACAACATTTTAGCTTACCGAGTAGCCGTGGACCTCTCCGCTAAGACGCGCATCAATTAACGTAGAGGAAAATATTTTCTAAATATCACATTTTCCTCATCTAATAGCCATGGACCTCTCCGTTTAGACATACATAAATATACGGGGAGTATAATATTTTCTCAATATATCATTTTCCCTTCCCTAATGACTGTGGACCTTCCCGCTAAGATACATACCAATTTTCCCAGGGGTAAAATAAATTCTAAGGATAACATTTTTCTTCATCTAATAACCAGAGACCTCTCCGCTAAGAGAATGTCAAATTGCGTAGGGTAAAATATTTACCAAATATGCCATTTTTTCTCATCCAATTGCTCGAGACCTCTCCACAAAGACATACATCAATTTTCCGGGAGTAAAATTTTTCCTATGCATAACATTTTTTCTCATCTAATAACTAGAGACCTCTCCGCTAAGACATGCATCAACTTACAGGAGTAAAGTTTTTATTAAGTATAACTTTTTCCCTCATCTACTATACCTGCTGCAGCCTGGCGGTGCGGAGTTTGAGCGCGAGGCAGCAGGCAACTGCGGCCCCGCCCAGCGCTGCCGCTGCCAGCGCCCCACACACCACCAGCGTGCCGGCGCAGCTCTCCGGCAGCACGTCAACCGGTATGAACAGCTCTGTCCGGACACACTTTCGTATTAAATAGAATAAAACCATTTTCTCAGCTCAACTCATTGTCGACTCATTTGTCAGCTCAACTCATTTGTCGTCACAACTCATTTGTCTGTCAAAACACACTTTCGTGTTAAATATGATGCAAACAATTTTGTCGGCTCAACTCGTTGTCGACTGATTTGTCAACTCAACTCATTTGTCGTCACAACTCATTTGTCTGTCAAAACACACTTTCGTGTTAAATATGATGCAAACGATTTTGTCGGCTCAACTCGTTGTCGACTGATTTGTCAACTCAACTCATTTGTTATCACAACTCATTTGTCTGTTAGGACACACTTTCGTTTAAAATAGAATACAAACAATTTTGTCATCACAACTCATATGTCTGTCAAAACACACTTTCGTATTAAATACAAACAATTTTGTCAGCTCAACTCCTTGTCGACTCATTTGTCAACTCAACTCATTTGTCATCACAACTCATTAGTTTGTCAAGACACGCTTTCGTGTTAGAAAGAATGCGAAGAAATTACCTATAGCAAGAGCTACAATTTGTTTCTTACAGCCAACTCATCGCTTTGTATCTCACTTTGTGATGATGCTTGCAAGGAAGGTGAGTTCACCTACACTATCAGTTCACCTCACAATAAAGAAAGAAAAAAGAAAAAGAAAAACAGTTTATTTCCAATAGAGATGGTACAAAATTACCATCATTGGTTTTTAAA
>JACJUY010012449.1:10498-22314 GCA_014220935.1 Platorchestia sp. MABIK | reverse complement strand
CGATAGGAACCATGTTGTACCTGAAGGTTGTGTATTTATAAATTATATCGTATAAATATAAATATCAAATTTATATATATATATTTGAAGATATAGTCAGCATGGGTCGGTACTGGCACCAGCATCACAGATTTGGATAGCACCGGATATTTATAGTCAGCAAGGTTAGTCCTGGTATTGGTGCCATAGATTTGGATAGTTGTCAATGCTAGGGAAGGTCGTTCAGAGAGAGGTTTATGTGCAATCATCAACGGACACAAAATGATGCATACTACGTACGACGATTTTTGCGCAATCTAGAAATATTTTGTTTTGTTTACGCTCCTGAATGTTCAGTCTTAGATATATTGGCAAACGGTCTACGGAGCACAAGAGTACTGACTTTGGTTCAGGTGGTCAAACCAAAACGCATGCTTTGAATTTTGGTTCAAAACTCTACGGATAAAGCAACTAATATTTGACTTACTCTGCCATTCAACACATAGCAATGAGCATCTCAAAACTCTACGGATTATAAAACCAACATTTAAATAACTCAACATTCAATGAAAAATGGGTGGGCAACACTGCCGAAAATAGTTTGCTAGGCGAAAAAAATGCATGTGTTAGTTAGTTAAAAACGTTTAACTCATTATTGCATACAGGATAAGATTGCAAAAATATCAATCGTCCTTGCAAATGTACGTTGGAGAAAACTGAAGTCCCAGTCTGCGAATATCTCGTTACTACTATGTTTGATAAAAACGAAATTTGTTAGTTTTAAAGTATTTTTAAGTTTTCATGCAATGAAACGGTATAAAAATGCCTGTTGGAAGCCCATGAGGCAAGCTAGTGAAAACTCAGGCTCTGCTTCAAGATTATGTTTGTTATTTGATCCGAATCGCGAAATGAAGCAAAAAAATTGAAGATCTTTCCATGAAATCTGCCCCTGGCTTAGAGCAACAGCAAACATCAGCTCGTTAGCAAGTGGCGAGTTCAAGGAAATATTCTTGGGTGTAAATTCAAAAGGAGATGTTTACCAATGTGTGTACTCCAGTCCAGCGGAGGCTCAAACGGTATATACCATGTCATGTCAAGATCTTCAGCCAATCAGAAAGAGTTCATAGATCCCCCCACTCTCATAAATACTAGTTGTTTGTTTTGTTGGGCTTCCCTCGCAGTCAAAACAAGGAAGACAGGATTGCATGAAATTGCAATCCATGTACATTTAGCCTCTGAACTTTTGCATGAAATTGCTATTCATGTAAATTTAGCTTATGAACTTTTCGATCGTTCATATGTTTGCCACCTGTGAGCCAGGTATATATAAATTTTCTCGCTTGGATTACATATGTGATAATGTATTTCTTCAAGTTCTGGCAATCATTTCTTCTTTGTTAGTGCGTAACCATCACAGTATAAAATGGTTGAAAGACATAAATTAAGGTTCTGATTATTATTCAACTCATCTGCCATTCAGATACACTATATGTTCAAATAAATTATCCGGGGAGCTCTTACTTTATCACGTTAGTCTATTATTTCAAATCGCTTTACCCACCCAACCGTAGATGTTTATAGCACTGCTGAATTTCGCTTCTTCAATGAACATCATAAGCTATTTCTTTCATAGTCTCGACCCTCTACAACCTGTTGTGATAACTAAAACGGCAACCGCAGGTTTACCTTTATCTTATCTTCATTACAATGTCCTCAGAAAAACTTGCACAACATTCAAAAAAGCTTTCTATGTTCTTGGTTTGCTTTTCATTTTTTTTGTAGATTTTGGAGAAGCGACCAACGCGACTATACAATCCCATGGCTTACGACGCACAAACCTCCATTACTACTCGTACTCGACTATGTCGCTACTACTTGACACCGAAACTCCATTCAGAGAAACTTACTAATGTAACATAGTTAAATCGGGTCAACTTGTTACAGTCCTCAGTTACTCTTCCAGGCAATTGTTCATCGAAAAAAAAATCGATTCCACTCCAACTTTTTCTTTGCAATAATCATGCCTGTAAATTCTTGTGCTAGAAGGTCATTGCTCTGAAATTGATGAGCCATTTTCAATTTCTGATTCATATATACGTAGTTCTCACTTTGAGCGGAAAGTTTGTTTTTCAATCTTGAAAATTTGCGAGCATCACCACCACACGCATTGCACTGCCTCGTACTGCCATGCAGTGAAACAAGTAAAATATTAACTTACTTTAGAGCTCGGTAGAACTTCTCGGTGACGTAGTGATTGCAAAGTGTGTTTTCGAATGCAAAGTAGAACTTGTAGTTTTGCTCGAGCATTGTGATGCACGAAAAGTTCTTTTTTGGGCACTCGACAGAGCCACAGTGCCCGATGATGTCGACTTCCACCCCATGGCGCTCAAGTGTTTTGGCTAACCTGTGGAGAAAAAATAAGAAATACTTATTTTATCAAGCTTCCCTTTCGTGCATCTTAGTGCTTGAAAATCCAGCAACGAACGTATATAAGTTAATAACCATTGTCATGTTTGGTGACTTTACTGCAACGCCTGTTTATCATGAAAATTAGCCTAATTCAGTTCTTTTCATGATGATGGGATGGTTCATCCAGTAAGCAAACAATAGAGACAAGTGCGACTCCATTCAATTGAAAGGAATGCGTTTTATGTCTGTTGCGCATAATACGTTTTAAGAACACATTTTATCTCTGTCAAAAAGTTTGTGACAGGCTTAGGAAAATTTTTATTTAACGCTGCTCAAATCAGCAAAGTTTGAATAACGAATTGAAGCATAGAACTATGACCAGAGCATTTTCAACACAATAATTCCGACATTATACACTCTCGAAGGATGTTGGAGTACCGTTGTTACATTGCATTTGGCATATGTGCTGCCAATACACACCTGAAGACACAACTACTTACTTGTAGAGTACTGCTTCGTCACAAAGCAATAAGCTGTTGGCAAAAAAAGCCCAGGAACCCCATGAAATTCATTTCGAATATTTAAAATATACAAAATTAAGAAATAAAAATCCCTCTTCCGCAAGTTCATAGCTTTGTCAGCAGTATTCATTAATAATTCATTATCGGTGTTGAAAATGCTCTTCATTGTTCTCATTTCTTACTTTGAGCAGAGCAAACTGATGTTAGCAGCACACAAAAATCCTAAATTATTCCTAATAATTCCCATCTGAGGCGGTATCTTCTTTAACTCATTTAGTACCGAGTAGTATTTATAAGCGGCATTAGCTGTTTTCAAAATTTTCCTCTAAATCATTCCGTGGAGTTATTTTCGCGCACTTTCCTGCAATCGTTCAATGAACCAATTTCTAGGCCTAATTTTCAAAACTCAAAAATATTGGTTGAACTACTTTCTTCTTCACGCCTAGAATTTTTAATACTCACGAGTGTTTCACCTTATATGATTTTTCTTGGAATTTGCAATTGCTTTTCATGTGTAGTACACATGGCACAGAAATAAGCGAGCCATTGGTATTGAATTATAATGTAAGCAAAAGAAGAAATCAGAGATTGCTAACTCGCTGAAGGGGAAAAGTTTTCGATTTATTGCATTCTGCGTCGGTTAGGTGGCCTTGGAACTACCGAAAATCGTCCTCAAGTTGTCGCCATCAAACTTCACGCCATTCTAAAATCTTCAAAGCCTTCAAAGCAAAAGTTCGACGGAACCACAGAAGTGAATGTGGAAGTTAAACAGAGAAGCAAATATAAGTGTAACAAGCTTGAGGAAGATGGCAGAAAAACTGTGATTTGTTTACATTCAAGATCCAAAAATGCTAGCGACTAAAAAAGCTTAGAAAAAGGAATAACTACGGCAAAGACTCTTAAAATGAAGTTCATGGAGCTACTCTCACAAATAGCATCATCATTTTGATGAAAACACCTTCCAAGTTGAAGCAAAGTCTAAAAGTTGTAACAATATGCACTTGAGAAGTGGAATGATGGCTATCCCAGCCTTTCAAAAAATGTTTTTCTAAGCTCAAGAACTCCACTCTGTCAGTAGCTTAACGGCCGTTCAGAAATAATATAGCGGGAAAATATAAGTCGATCATCATTTTATTCAGTTCGGTAGATTTTCTGTTTGGTTCAGTCTGGAGTTTGAACTCTACGCACCCTCTCACAAAACCGCTAAAGCTCGCCAGCGCTGCCATTGCAAGCCAAGACAAGCGAATTGTGCTGTTATTTTGAAGTGTATTTTAGCTAGGGATTCTGGCTAAAGAATTCATTTAGTGTAATGTTAGTTCATATTGATGGTAAAACTAGTGGTTTAAAAGATAACAGTTACGTGACATTTTTTTCGTAAAATGAAAAATAAATGCATTTTAAGTTGGTCCAAAGATTTTTCCCCTGACTGAGCGAAACTTTCTTGTCCGATACATTTCATGCGATATAAAGAAATCTCAGAGAAGCGTACTCTAGCAATGTTTTCTACTGATCTGAAATTGAAAAAGACCTTGCGCAAATTCTAGCAATGTTTTTTACCGATCTACAAGTAACAAATGCCATGCTCTTATTCTCGCAATGTTTTCTACTGATCTGAAATTGAAAAAGACCATGCGCATATTTTAGCAATGTGATTTACTGTTCTGCAAATAACAAAGAATACGCTAGTTTCAGCACTCACTCGAGCCGCTTGCTCGGGGCAGCGCAGTTGCTGACCATCCAGGCCGCCATCTTTGTTTTGCCTGCGTTCTTGGCCAGGATTTCTGCGATGCCCACGGGCTCGGGGCGAGGCACGATGTAACCGTTCCTGAACGAACAATGTGAGACACTTGTGTTAGTCACTTCGTGACTTGTAGATGACAAAAATTCGAACCCTTGTGTTAATTACTTCATGATACAAATTCGAAATTTTTGGTGCAAATAAAATCATTTTGTGATGTTTGTGAGAAAAATTCGAAAACTTTATTCCCAATGAAGTCATTTTGTGAAATATGTACGACAAAAATTTAAAAAATTTCCAAAAACAATCATTAGTCAATAGAACATCTGTTATTTTCTAGTTTTACGCTAGGATAAAATACCGAGTAAGTAAGTCATCCTTTTACTAAAAAATGCATAAATAAGGAATAAAAAACATCAGTTCTATGTCATCAGCAACATTAATTAGGCAATATATGACGGAAATTACGGTGACACGGATGTATTACAATAACCGTAAACAAGCTGATTTTAAAACGCTTGCAGGATCCTCCCTCCCATATTGTTTGATGCGCTTTTAAAATATTGCACATAATTTCTTGATTTATCTCTGTAACGCAAAAGACATGTCATCGATTCTCACCTAAATCCTCATTCCAAATAGTATATGAAGCCGCGAACGAAATATAAACGAACTTGTTGATAAACTCTACGGAGTTTGAAACTAATATTTAACTTACTTTTAATGCCTTTTGCTCTCAACATTTGCTTTTCATTGACTGAGCAATCAAGCAATCCCTACTAAAATTAAAAGGTTTTAAATTTTAAGTAAAGAAGGCAATATGTAACTCCATTTTAAAAACTGGGAAACAATGCATTCCTGGCAAAAAAATATATATGAAACCTCACAGTCTGAGAAATCATTTGCATGAAAAAAGACTAAGCTATGAATTTAACTAGCAGCAAACTAAAGTATTTCCCTGGTTGAAATTGTATTGAAAGGTTCCTTGACCATCTTATTGTGACAGGTCATATATCTGAGTAATGTACAAATAATAGATTTGTTGAATGAAAGACAAATCTCTTAGAAAAATTCCAAATTCACCTTCACAAATTCAATTTGTCCTAAATTATGTATCAAGCTTTTCTCCACAATGTTAGCTCAACAAATAATAATTTTTGGCGCTTAAATTTTTTTTGAATGCTCAGTTCTAAATATTTCTTTGTGACAGAAATGCTAAAACAATATTCTCTTAAATATTTCAATTCAAATTTTGAGCTACAATCGTTTCGAGCAGAAAGCCCACGAGGCAAGAATGGTTCATCACTCAAACAGGTATATATATATATCATACATAGATACAGATATCCTATATATATATAAATGATATTTCTTGGCCAAGAAATTTAGTTGCGACTGTAGACAGAAAAGTTACTGAGCTTATTAGGATTGCTTGAAATATAAAGCAACTTCAAAGCCAGGTTTTTGCAGCAATTACGTCGAGCAAATTCAGTGCTCTATGTTTCATTTCCTTGTTGTTCTGGTATATAATTTTTCTGAATGTGTCTCTTTGTCACTGAAAGAAGACTAAATTTTTTAGAACAAAAAAATTACTCAATTGTTGAATTGATGTTTTGTATTTATGGATTGAATTTTGTTCGTGATGGACAATAAATTCCTGACATCAGGTAACTTAAAATGACGCAAACGCTACTGAAGGGAAAAAGTGATTCATATTCGTCCAACGTAAAAATGACATGTATAAATAGGAGCTTTACATGAATGAGTCAACGCAATCTGTAGTGTTGCATGCATTTAAATGACAACTGCTGTTGCCAATTAGAAGCAAAATACTTTCCCTTGGATGATATAACATTGTACCACAAAAGCCGTTGTACGAAGTTCGGACGTCCTTTTCAAACAAAATTATGGAGTGGTTTTCCACATGTGTATAGGATATTTTGACACTTGTCAATATAATTTCGATAATCAAAGTCCATCTTATAATCGTAAGGCTCTGTGATCGTCCCTGAGTCGAATGTGAGCACATTGTACCATCGATAGACAGGCTCCTGCACTGCAGTATAAACAAGAACAGTGCCCGAAACGTTGGGTTAATGACAGTTCAACTAGCTGCTTTCAGTATAGGAACTCCCTGAGTATCTACAAAGTCCTTAACACTTTGGCTACAGCGGGTAAACCTGAAGTGTAGTATTCAATTCGATTTATAGTCAATTGTTGTGAGCAATATTGAAAATACCAAACATTAAATGGATCGTGTTTTCATTTAATTTTATTGAATATTTTTAAAAATTGAGTTTGTGACTACTCGTTAGTCAGCAGCATGATGAAAACTCCCTCAGTGACCAAACATGGCTCACGTCGCAGTCAAAGTAGTAATTTGAGTTCCGAGCAATATTTCCGTGCAACTTGTTTCCTAATCTCGTTTTCTTGATTCATTCCTCAACGAAATGCTCACGACTTGACGACGTCGCTGTCTCTCCTGTAGCCGAAGGTGTAGTCTGCCAGACCCTCGAGCAAGGTGGCAGCCGACCGCTGAGTGGGTTCGTACTCGTAAGCGATCATCTTTGCGTTGGGAAACCTGCAATTTGCCAAAAAATGTACTCGAATGAACATGTTCTCATTCGGCCTTAATTTCAAATTTAAGCGCTCATTTTTAAGGGATTTTTAAGTGTAACTAGCCAGGAATATGCTTTGAAGAACATGTTCTCATAAGGCCATAATTTTAAATCTAAATACGCATAATGAGACAAAAGTTCCGTAAAAGTTCCGTACCAATTATGTAATTACTCTCACATCTAAATCATAGGTCACAACTCACACTTCACGAGTGGGAGCCACAGCCTCCTGCCCTTCTCTGAGGAGCGCGAAGGAGTAGGTGAGCACCGCGTCAACTGCCACGGGATTGTATAAAGTTCTGTTGCTCGTCATCGTGCAAAGCGGACACTGTGCCACATTACTTCGAAATGTGTCCTCCATTCCGAAAAAAACGCCGAAATTAATCCTTTGACTGAGTATTGGAAGGTATTAACACATAGACTGCGTGTTGGGACTTGTGTACCACGAGGTAAATTGCTCATTCGTGTTCCCGTATAAATGAAAAACATGTCACATATTTCTCGGCCGTTTTAAAAACGAGGTAACATGCCGAGAGGTAAAATGTTAATTGCAATTATATTTTTCACATTTCATAGAAAGGATAGAAATGTATTCCAGCATAAAAGTCGGTTTCCCTATTCTGCTACTGAAACCTAAAAAACTAACTGTAACAATCGCTAAAAACGATGCCAACGTGCTGAACATGCTCCTATTTTGCCTTAATTTTAAATGCTTGCTTTATTTAAACGCTATATATTTAAATGCTTAATTTGCAGTCAAATTTCATTACGCTACTGACAATATAACCGGTTATGTACGACTGTACGATGTATGTACAATGTACTATGCAATAGACATCATACGTAAGTCCGATTGATTATGAAAGCAAAATATAGGTTGCAATGTTAGTCTTTAAAAATTTTAGTGGAAAGAGCCTACTTTCCGAAAATGTTCTTAAATAATTTATTTTCAAATGACTAGCTGATAACTCGCATCCTGCATCTTGCCCAAAATTTCCTGGTATGAGGTTCCGAGCTGAAGGTTAGGTAGGCTTTCATTTCGTTCAAGGAGAATTTGATTTTTGTTTCGATATAGATCACCTTTTTCGGGTTCATTTTTGGGTTCATACCTATAACATTTTTCTTGATCTTTTATGTGGTTTTATATACCTCCTTCATGTGTAAGGGATCTTTTCTGTAAATACTCCTTGTAAATAGATTCCCCGTTCCATTAATTCAGCATTGAATGATACGCTCTTTTTTCCTCTTTTTTAAACATATTTTTTGCGGTTAGGGACACTTAAAATAACTTATGATCCCGTCAAATGTTAACTTTTTTTGTCTAAAATATATTCCTTTTCCAAAATAGCAAACTACTAGAAGTGGATACTTGTATCTAAAAAAAAAGACGACAGGGACTCTCAAGTTCGTTAACATTGAGGAACAATCAATCAAATCATTTAAAAATGGTCCCGAAACCTCAACTGCTATTGTAGTTTTCTATATGTTCAGAAAATGTTTTTTTTAATTATTTCTAGTATAACTTTTTGGTCTGTAGTCTTTCTCAGGCTTAAATGAAATGTTTCTACCAATATTAAAAAAAGATGCAGAAATTTGCAGTAATGTATCCGAGCGCGAGTAAATGCCGAACTTGTCATAGCATAATGCCATGGTAAGTTTCCGTTTTTACCCTGCAAATGTTGGACTGCGTACCTCATTATATATTAGGATTTCCTTTTCATATAACCTTATGTAAGCAACCATCTAACTCTCCCGCCAACGTTGACTTGTAATGGCAGCTGTACAAAGGCAGCGACAGTTTCCCCCTTTAGATTACCGCAAAACATCAACTGTTCAAGAATGAGTTCATTTCCACGGTAACTTGGGTATGATTCCAGGAAAACCATTTTTCTTTAACCGAATGATCTTTCGAAACTTGAAAACGAAGAAAACGGTTAATATTTATTAGAATTACACAAAGTCTTATAATGAAATATCTTGAAAGAATCTAATCATTCTGTAAAGTGTTTCGGAGACCAGCTTCATCCTCAGTAAGTCAATCTGTAAAAAATTGAAAAAATGAAAGGATGAAATTCTACATGAGAATAAAATATTCGTTACTCATAACCGCAGGTAGGAATTTCTCATTGATTAAAACTGGCGTTGTATGCTAATCGCCAAAAAAATACAAACTCAACGATGAGCGCTTCTTTAACCCCTGTGAGCTGGTTCTTCAGTGTTTTAAATCAAAGCTCTCTCTGAGATTGCTTCATCCATGCAAAATTCTGACATCGATTCAAGTACTTCACGCTCGTACCAGTTTTCTCCGTTTGGTTCTCACATGGATAATTAATTTTCAAAACTTTCGGGCGATGAACAAACCAAATTCTTTGATATCATATTCACAAAAAATAAACGCAAAAATGAATGAATTTTGTCATGCTGAGCTCGAATTTTGATTTATAAATTGAAAATGAATTTACGAACTTTGTTCATTTCCGCATTTTTTGGCATTTTGGAGGTTGGCGAAATGGCTCCCCCCCAGTAAATTGACATGTAAAACCCCACAAGAGGGTACATAAAAATTTACAAAACAATAACTTATTTATGGAAATGTTTTAGAAATTTTGCAGACAAAACAAATTTTACCTGCGCCTGCAACTCCAGCCATCATTGCCATGTTACTTCACCTGATATTTTTGTAACTGTCAGTTGCATTCAAAGTAATTATAAATCAGTCGGTCATTCTGGAAAAGTTGTCATAAAATATCCTCTGAAAGCTGTTTTTATTTTAGCCTAATGAGAACGCTATGAAATTTAATGGTCGGAATGCTGCGAACATAAAATTTCGACAAACGTTACTAATTCTGATCTGAAGGACGGGTTTCATCAACATCGCTTCATCATTAACTTGATGAGTATACAAGAACTCCTGATTACATAAATTTAAACTCGCTGGTGAACAAATTTTTCGAATTCATCATACAATTATCTGTGAAAGTTAATTATCCAAAATTAATGGATTTTCTCGACTTCAAAAATACTACCTGAAATTCCTCTTTCTCATAAATGTTTTCCAGCTGAAAATCATCGTTGTCATTATTGAAATTTCTTCGACGAATACCGTTGTTCATCAATTGACATTATAAAAGTGACAACTATGGCATAACTCATTTAAAATGCTTTTTTTCAGAGACCTGAATCCAATTGTCAAGTATAAACATAGTGAAAAAAGTATTTCATAAATAGGGTCTCAAAAGCGCACCATAAGTCGAAAACCCAAATCCTCATTCAAAACAGAGTAGTTGAGTTAAATAACGATGCATGACAAGGCATACAGACTGGATACATGCATAGCCTTACATAAATTACAACGATATTTTATCTTTAATATAAATTTAATTAATATGTATATTTAATATAAACCCAAATATCATTTGCCCATATTGTCTCAGTGACAATAGGGGTAACTTTCAAGAACAAATGTGCGTATCATAATATGATTAGAACTTACCTTGAATCTGAAAGTGAATCTCCTCAATCCGACATCGTCAAGCAAAATATGAGTTAATGATGAGATTTTCAAAAATGTCAAGATGTTGCATGTCTTACCAGGTTCCACAGCAAAATATTTTTTCTTTCGTTCATATCGAAGCCTCGCTTTTCCGCAATGTGCGTCCAGTCTTTCTGCAGCTTTTTGTTAAGGAAATCGAAGTCCCGAGAAGCTTCGGCCAGTTCGCTCACTCTGTGCATTGAACATTAATTGACATGTACATAAAAAACTGAATTATTTTATTCTTCACCTACTTTTGACGGGGTGCAACTCCTCGTGAACTACTTCAGACCTGCTACTTCACGCGATATTTTTTGCATTGACTCAACGGAGATCGGAGAGATGTTCCCTCTGATTACTGACAAACTTCCAGGCACAAATCTAAAGACACTCCGTTGAAAATTTTCGGGCGCCTCGTAACTGTACTTAAAAGTACTAATTATACGGCATTATGCTCTTTGTGGGCTTGGTGTCACACTTTATAATCAAACAACAGATTAATTCAAACCGGTTAATCTGTACAAAACACGATACAACTCGTCGCAATTTTACGAAACCGTCGTTCTCAAAGTAACTAGTTATTGTATATAAATTGTTCAGAAATCTAAATTAGCTCACTCATTTTAGCACACCTCTATGCGAACTTTATAGCAGGTGTACACTTGTACTGTATTGTTCTAAGAATAAAATAATGCGATATTATATCCCGAAGAAAAACACCTACAATAAAATAAAGTAAAATAGAATTTTAAGCTCTTATTTTAATTAATAAGTTGCTCCACTTACTGCTGCACCGGTTTTTAGTGTCCTACAGCGACAGGTAGCGATATATGCACGTCAACTTTCAATTACTTATTGCATCTGTGTAGAATCTAAAACACAGGTACGTGTTGCTTGACTCATAATTAGAGTTGTTCTTTCATTAGCGTTGTGTTGCTGGAGTTAAGTTTGTAACACGAGCTTTCAATTTAAATTCAGATTCAGGAGAGCAACAATAAATTACTTCTACGCTCATTTTG
>JACJUY010012448.1:0-22317 GCA_014220935.1 Platorchestia sp. MABIK | reverse complement strand
GGCCTGACTTGCTTAACGGCCGTTTGACATGATGAGTGTCCGTGATTCATTTGACGACCGAAAAATCGTAGTGTGGCCCCGGCATTAAGCGACACATTATATAATGAATTAGACCAAATAATGGCACAGTTACTGCGATCCTACCGTATGTCATATTGTATTGTTCGTATGTCACAAAGTATTGTTAACAATGCAAATCACATTTAGTGTCTATTACAAATTGGTTGTTAATTCTAGCAATTAGCAGGTGCTTTGACATATCAATTAGGTAAAAATATTCTAATGCTGATGCGTTTTGTAAGTTGCCTTTTGCCTTTCCAAAAACAATTCAAATGGATTTTGTAATTGAACTCCAACCATGTTGGGTATAAGCTCGCACTCTGCATGGCCATTTCCAAATCACCACTGACACTGATTTCTAAAAAATTTCTGATTTCTAAATACCTTACTGCATTGTGACATCTGATAGCGCAGTATAAGTAGACGATATAATGACTTCTGGCAATGAGCTAAACTCTGGGCTAGTGCACATGACGCACACGAACGCAGCAACACACGTACATAAAAATGTGCGAGGTTGACGCGGGTGGGACCGGACACTATGGCCCTTCGGAACTATGAATAGCAGTCTAACGAATTTTTGTGAACTATTTTTATCGTACCTCAAAATCCTAATCGGCACCCTAATTTTGATCCAAATTGAAAATAAAAAGGCATTCAACATATTTCATTACGGAACAAATCCCAAAAACGCTGATTTTATGCAGCTTTCCTATCTGTAATAGAAAAATGAGCTTTGAAAGTACAGAGCGTCACTTCCCTCCTTCGACGACATTTTGAATGGTCCTGATTCTGAATCGCTCTGACTGTGGCTGACTCAAAGTCACTCACTGAACGTAGTCAAATGGTATGCAAAGGAACGGAACTCTCGTTCAAATGATTACACTTCGTTTTAAAAGATAATTTAATACCATAATTCTTCCATTAGTGACACTTGAATTACCTTCACTTGAAACAGAAAGCTTTCAGTTTTACGATGAGGTAATTTTTCCTGAGAAAAAATAATTTTTAAGTGCTATAAATCGTTATTGTTGCCGCACATCAACGTAGACAGAATAAACTTCAGTCTTTCCTATGGAGGAAAATAGTGTTTCGGGCAAGCTGAGGCCCGA
This sequence comes from Platorchestia sp. MABIK, assembly GCA_014220935.1. Lineage (NCBI taxonomy): Eukaryota > Metazoa > Arthropoda > Malacostraca > Amphipoda > Talitridae > Platorchestia > Platorchestia sp. MABIK. The sequence continues at coordinate 21,145 of JACJUY010012448.1, read as the reverse complement.
AAAAACACTTGCTGGACGCAAATGAACTGCGGAGCGCGGAGAAGTTCCGTTGACATCATTGCGATGTTTCTATCCTGCCGTACCAACTTGGCAGTGTGCATGCATTGTAATGTAATGATGCTAAATTGAGGATGTTATGGTGTATTGCAATGTGGTAGTACATTAAAAATTGTAATTCAAGGACAATGCTGTGAAATAGTAGACATGTAAATCCAGTTCTTCCGTTAAATTGCACGTCAAGTCACATGATGTTTTGGTTTGCATTAAAGTGCGCTGTGTGAGAATAATTATCTTTGAATTAGAATTTGATGATTATATCACGTAAATGATAATGAAGTTTTTACCAGCCAAATTAATGACTTTGAATTAAGCATCAATCATTGGGAATCGAAATGCAATAAATTCGATTCGTGACCTAGCCATCTGAAATTACAGTAGGAGTTTAAAAAAGCTAATTAACAATAATAATCTTTCTGTGCTTGTGTTCGTGAATGAAACGCTCTGATTGATTTTTGAGTATCAAGTGCACAAAAAGAGATTATGCCAACGATGCTATGCAAAATTGTATTAGTTATTAAGTGAGAAGTTCGACTAAATATTTGAATATTTTTGTTTGATGTTTATTAATAAAATGTAAAAGAATAAGGTCTCAAAACAGTTTGCATAAATAGAATTATAAATCGATATTAAATGTAAATTATTTGACTTGACAAACTTGCGAGCATTTCAATCAAAGCCCGTAGATGATACACTTGCTTCAAAGAGGAAATATGTCATTTTTTCTGGGATCGTTTATATGCGTACTTGATACGTAGGAGTAAAAGTATAATTCCGAAAGTCGACCACACAGTCTTAAATGCAGAATTTTGCAATCGTTATTTAATTTTCTACATTAATCCCTGATACCGCCAGTGCCGAAGCTTGCATTTCAATGTAGGTGCGCACTAATAAGAGTGTTTTCAACAATGCATCATCACTGGTATTGTGTTTTTTATAACTTGTATTTACATGAATTATGCCACCTCGATTAACGCAAAAAAGAGAAACCCTTTTTCATGGTTTTCTCTCAATCATTTGTATCGAATATCGAATTGGGTATTACGATACCAAGTATGAATATCAACTGTGTATGTTAATATCACGAAGTTTGAAAAACAAATGATGGTTTTTGCATAATCTTCATTGGAAACAAGATGCTCCAACTGCATTTTCAAATTTGTTTCTATCTTACATGACATCCATACATTACAAAAATAGAAGCTTCAACTTGCATCTTAAAGACCAAACAACATTTTCTCGTTCATTTCTTGGTATTTAATCTTGGAAATAATTTATTTTCTAAATGACGCTTTCCAATTTCATTCAATGTACATACGAAGAACTGAAAAATTGCGTTCGAAGCGTATTATTTTTTGTTTACGTACATGTTCGTTCAACTGATTCACGTTCGAAGACAATTGTGCCATTAAAGAACACATTGAAAATTAGTGAGCAGAGTCCATCAAAAAAACGGCAATGGTCATTAGAATAGTTTGACAGAGCGCGTAGAAATTTTAATTGGTGAAAAATACTATGAAACAACATAACTTTCCGAGTAATCGTTTTCAGGTAATGAGAATGAAATGACTGTATCTGCGATATAGGATGCACCACCTTTTTTGCCCGCCCGCAAAAAAACTAATGTCTTATATGATACCTCCAATTCCGATATACTTCGAACAGTGAGGTTATACAACGTCTTTCTAGTACACCTTTTCTCGTTTTACAACCACATTCTTTCAAAATGTACCGACGAACTGAACATTTAACAACGATAAACCATTGAATATAACAGGGAATAGAAATATAGAGACAGTGTCGCAAAAAATAAGAACAACGAGAAATCATAGCGACACCCAGCAAAATGAATGACAGTGAAACTATATTTCAGAACAAAGAAACAATGTGTAGTGACAGAGTAGGTTTATTGTAACAACGTTCAAAAAGGATAACAATTATACGAAAAATAGTAACGCGCATATTTATTATTGAAACGAATTAACAATTTCTGACAAAATTATTTATACGCAAAATAAACAGTAAAGTAGCCATTTAGCGTAGTACATAATGCATATTGAAACTTTGAACACAAAATTACTGATAATTACAATAATGAATGAATTTCATAGGTGTGATATTGAAATTGTGCAAAAAAGAAAATATCTTGTTGATTAAGGCTCTTGATCAAGTAGCTGTTGGCATGTGTGTAGTTGTCTGCCGCTGGAGTGACACAAGGCACGCACGCGTTAATGAGATGAAAGAGAACCTCCTCCCGGTGGCGCCTATGTCAAAAGCTAGTCGATGCCCCCCTTTTAGCATTATCACCTGTGCTGCATGCCAGATACCGCCAAATCTTGCATACACCTGCAATGCATACCAGATACCGCCATTGTACAGATCATTCTCCATCGAAACTACATGTTTATTTGGATAAGACGACAAGTGTTTGTAACGTAAATTCAAACTAAATATTGCGAATAATTGTATCATTAAATTTCATACTTTAAAACAATAAGCTGCTAATATCTCACAAATCCAAAAGTTTTCTGCAAATTTCATAGAAAAAATTGTTCATCTGGCCATATTCTGCGTGTGAAATTGTGTACCTCTAGTCGCAAAACATCCTGCACAAACTAGCATTATCTCCGTACAGTTATCAGCCAGCAGGTTGTAATTATATTAACTTAGTACATCTGAACACGTCAGTGATTTGCTATAATCGCAACCTCATCAGACACTTAAAAACGACAGAAATTCCGATACAATTTATCACTTTTACCAAGAAAACGTTTCGGAGTCCAGCTCCATCATCAGTTCACACGAAAAACAAAAGAATTACATCTGAAATATAAGATCAAAGTAAAATGAATTGTAGGTGCGATAAATACATCATGAAAGTAAAGATACAAAGTATGAGACGGACAAGAACAAAGAATAAAATACAGAAGAACAGAATATATACATGTGACACATAAGTATGAAATGAAATTAGGCTGGTTCTGACGAGGAATCTACCTATTCACTATTTGCAAAGGGTACGAACTGTCCATTTTGTTCAAATGAGGATTCCGCTTGAAGATATGCAAGAACTCCAAAATTTTGAGGTCATACTGGGTTGAAGCTGAGCCTAAAATTTTGTAATCGGCAGGAGATATAGGAACATTGCATCATTAACTTAATTATGTAATAACTAAGTAATGATAGCTTTTTGAAAATAAATGTTGTTCACTTTGCTTAACAACGAACTATTGTGACACGAAACGAACAACAGTCTTTAAGTATGTGCGTGTTCAGTTGAAATATATTATTTACATTCTCGCAAAAGAATGAAATGTTAATGAAATTCTCACAACTTATCATGACGAAAATTACGACAGCAATATATAATTGTACAATTCGAATTTATTCGTCTTCTTATCCCAATAAATACGAAGTTTCGATAAAGAATGATCTGTAGAATGGCGGTATCTGGCATGCATTGAGGTGTGTGCAAGATCTGGCGGTATCTGGCATGCAGCACAGGTGATCATGCTAGAAGCGGGGCATCGACTAGCTTTTGACACTAGCGCCTCCCGGTGCTGCCGCAGCGACTTCCCCGCTCTGCGCGCTGCCGCCACAGTGCATACTTCCGAGATGCCATCCAGATAGTGCAACTGTGGCATCTGAGACGTAAGGCTTGCGGTCGAAAGGGGCACTAAGAGTTCTATAGGGTTCCTTGACGGTGATGGTTGGAGTAGCTTCAATCAACATCACAAGTAAATCCAGGCTCTCAATATCTATCATCTTCTTGCGACCACAAGTCTTGAGCCGGCAAAAACAGATTATCGTTGTTGGTAGGGCCTAACAATGGAAAAAGCGGTGGTACGCTTCATTCCCAGTTCTTGAACGATAATACATGTCACAAGTGAACCGGCCCCGTCAGAGTTGTTCTGGAAAATTCCATTACTTCCCAATCAGTGCATCATCCACTGACCGGGAAGTAATGGAACCTAGCCCAAATTATTGTCGGGTGGCATTCACAATCCCGAAGGTCAAAATCCCGAATGTCAAAATCCTGAATGTCTAAATCCCGATAATCAAAATCTCGAATGTCCTGTTCAGTAAAAAACATCTTATGTAAACCAAATTTAAATACGAGCTGTCATGGAGAATTTTCATCAATAATTTTCAATTCTTCACTTCACCAATTCGTAACACACACCATCAATTCGTAACACACACCATCAATTCGTAATACACACCACCAATTGGTAACACACACTACCAATTCGTAACACACACCACCAATAATTATTCGGGTCGTCGCTTCCACTGCCAAATATGGTCGGGAAATAGATATTCGGGATTTTGACTTTCAGGATTTTGACATTTGGGATTCTGAGGTTGACCCATTATTTTAAATTTTTATTGAATGAAGAAGCGCGGGAAAAATGATTTCTCTGGTCAATAGGAGCTTACAAGAAGTTGGTACAACCTTTCGTTACTATTTTTTGCATCTGTTACATAATTTTGAACCTGTGATACTGGCTAAATGGAGCATTGTTACAGGATTTGATTATTTGTCAAAGAAAATGAACGTCTGTTTCAACATTCTGAGAGTGTTGTACAATTTGAAGCAACGTTACATTTATTTGTCTATGTCACCACATTTTGCATCTTTTATCAATTTCACAGCATCGTCACTGGATTTGTTCTGGATGTTGTCATATTTTGAGAAGCTGTTATTAGTTTCTACTCGGTGTTATATGACTGTGCAAACTGTAGCTAAATTGTTTCAACGTGGGGTTATAAAACGAAAAAAGGTGTATCATGCACTCATCAGTACTATGACCTGTCACGGAGGAAAAAATATTTAGCCACTCGGTGATCGATAGCAAAAACGATTTCTCTATTCCATTTATGAAAGTTGAGTGTAAGCAAAATGCTAAAAGCACTATAGATAAATATCCCAAATAATATTCATGTTTAAAATTGAGTTGAAAGAGACACTATCACAGAAATATTGTATTTTTTCACACAAACTGAGGATAATGGAGTGTGTCAGTCCGATCTTGAAGGTCGTGGGGTGAGGTAGAGCTTGCAAGTGTTCTTTAATATATGCGCTGTGATTCACTGAGTTATACACCGCTTGAATTTTATTTTCATATATGTAAGGTATAGTTAAAAAATGCAACAAATTGAGTGTAATGTTATAATTGTACTCAAAACAAGGAGACTTAAACTCTCTACATGTGACAAATGATAAGTTTTCCTTTGAAGGTCACACATTTTAATATATCAAAAGAAAATCATTATAAAATACAGATGATGAGTATCATAAAAAAACAGCAACTTAATATTGTTTAAAAACTCAAGAACTACACTTAATTAAGTTTTTGAAAAGTGAACAATCCTTGAATTTTTCTGTTCATAAGCGTAAAATTTTTTTTTCTCGCAAATGCTTACTTTTCGAGATATTTGACTTCGAAGTTACAGGAACGTCGTTATAGGTAATTGAGCGGAGATGTAAATAAGCTGGAATGCGGTATTGACGTAACGATAAGTGATGTTAGGTTAAGTTAAGTTAGATAAGTTAAATAAACTAACTTAAGTAAACCTAAAGTAACTTAACGTAACGTAACTTAGCTTTATCGACACCGATGACTTCCCGCCATAATTACTGCGCTCGTTCCGTATCCGCGTTACACCAGAAGAGCCATATCGAAACTGCCGTTAATGCCATTCTTACCTGAACGTTATTTATGCTATATCTCGAAAACTAAGCATTTGCGAGCCCAATATCATTTGTGTAAAAGTCTTAAAAGATCTCCAATTACCTAAATGGAGCAACGGAACTGTAAAAATCGTTGACAAAGGTAAAATTAATGTTGACGATACTGATTTTAATGCGCTCGGGGAAATAAAAAATTTGGTTCTCAAGAATCAGTTAAAGTGCACATTTAAAAACATTTTTCACGAATATCATTTTTCTCGCTGATGCAGCATTTTTGAGATGTAACATCCACGTAAGAATAACATTATGTTGTCGGCTGCGTTGTACCTGCATTGTTGGAACACGCGCAGTATTTTGGCGGGAACCATCAGTGTCAGTATAGCTAAGGTCAGTTATTTTAGGTTTATTTGGGTTGGTTTAGGCTAGTACATTCAACTAGCCTAACCTAACCTAACCTAACCTATCATCACGTCAATACCGTATTACATCATATTTACGTGTCTGTTTCTTCTTTGTTATATACGACGTTCCTATAACTTCAAAATTTAGTAACTCGAAAATTACGCATCTGCCAGCAAAATGTCATTTTGTGTAAAATGTTCTTAAATGTATTCATTTAGTGATTCTTTGCAACAGAATTTTTAATTTCTGTGAGCGCATTCAAATCAATATCGACCATAAATATAAATAATTTCCAAAAATCGTGTGAGCACAAATGTCATCCAATTCTTTTTTACAAATAACCATGAAGTTTCAGATAATGAACATCCGACCAAAAAACTAGACGCCCCCTTTAATATTTGTTACTATTCATTCATTCTAAAAAATTATTGTGACAACAAAGGCATTCCCTCATGAGACACTTGACACTAACCGGCTTATAACGTCGTCAATGGAATCAGAGACTCACGTGAGAGCGAATATCTTATCCTTTATGGCAAAAATTAAGAAATAAGATACACCCTCACGTACTATACACTTGCACTGATATACACTCTGACATTACTTGAAATTTATTAAATGAGACACGACCAAGACAACCGTAATACACGAAACCAGCGAGACAACAGGCGCGAAAATTTGTGGCAGGCTGGCCAACTTGTATGTGCAGTGTTGCCTTCTCTAACTCCAATGCAGGTTAGAAAAATTGACTCAGATGAACAGCAGGATAGTATTATTCACTATAAAGTGGCAAAATGACTATATTGACATCTAAATTTTTAGTAACATAATAACTTGCTACAAATTTAAATTTCTAGGTTTATTTATCAATTTCCTAGTTGGCAGCTCTGACTAGCAAGTTTCCCGCGGCAGCTTCGCCACTATAATTTAATTTCATGGCAAAAGAGTTTTGTTGTCTGAGAGTGTTCAGGAATGTCGGCATTTACGATTTTGTTGTGTTTGTTGCAATGTGCTTTACTGTATGCAATATTCCAACTGATTTTGATAGTTTTACACGTGTGTGCTTGATGTGGTCTAAAAAGTTAAATTTTTTACACGGTTTGATTAAATAAATTGACAATTATTGATTTCTTCAATGTTTTCATCGTATTTTTATTTTTATCGGATATATTTCTTTACTATTTTGAGATGGGATCTGAATAAAAAACCGATGAACACTAATTCCTCTTATTGAACTATTGCACTTTTTTGGTATTGAAATCATTGTCACAATTTGCTTTTGTTTGTAAGCTATTACGTTTCTTTCCCGACTTTTTTTAAGATTTTTGCCTATTATGGATCTATCAAAATTGTGCAACCATTGAACTACTTTCGATTTATCAGCAGGCCTTTTTTTAAAATGAGCCAAGAGCTTGAAACGTTCAAATGAATTTGTTTTTAAAATGGATCCTTTTCATCACTTTCATTATGAAGTGTTTTTCTTATATGAGAATTGCATACATAACTATTTTTGACATTTACGCATATTTTATTAGGCGTAATTGGAATAGAACATCCTGTTCATAGAGACCTAAATATTTTGATTTTTTACCTCAGTGTGAAAGGTTTTATACTTAGTAAAGAAAAAAGTAAAATTTCAGAAAAGCTATTTTATTTATTCCTTTCATTATTATTTTATTCATTTCATTTCAAAAAATTAAATGGTTATTAAACCCATCTCAATTTTAGCTGATTAGTATGAAAATTACTTAGAATTAGTTAATTCTATGTAATTGGTTTTACATGCCAGTGTAATAGATTTGCTCAGCGCAGGCGACATTTATGAATAAACACTTGAGAAAAATTAGTTTAGCGGCTTGTACGCTGCCGGACTGTTAATCAAATAGGTCGAACGCAAGGTGACATTCTCTTCTTGAAACCGGCCTTGGGCAAGAGCTCAATTTTTCCGGCTTGTTTACGTCCAAATTAGACTAGCAAACGGGAAATTGTGGTCGAGAGCGGCCGACAGAGGAACGTTCTGACCTTCAGCGGCCATGTTTCACTATGTTCTGCCGCCTGTCGACCTAAAAACGGCATGAAATTTTAACTGGGAACAAGGGACTGCTTGATCGAGTGGTTTCAGCAGCACATGAAGCTGCTGTTTGAACATGTTTTCCTCGTAGCTGTTCTAGATGGACCTGACGAGTAGGAAAAAATTAATTCTTTCAGGATCATCTGTATAAGCTTCAGCAAGGAAGTGGTGGTGTAATGTGTTGGTGTTATTAGTCCCATAACGCCTCACTTACATAAATATATGAACACTGTGGCCATTACTACTCGAAAAAAAAAATAAGTTCGAATAGGAAACAGGAGAACGCTTGGTTGTCAAGGGGGTCTTCCGAGGCCCCTGCCAGGCCCCTGTCGGTCCGATGAGCATTTATCATGTTTTTGTTGAAAAAGGACTCTTAGGTAGTGGACTATTCGGTCCTAAAATTTTATGGCGATACGGACACTAGATCCCCCCAGGAGGGTGTAAGGGGACAAAAAATTCCGAATTTTCGACCCCATTTCGACCTCATATAAAAAGAAAACAAAACGGGAAATGGAACATTTTCTACGGTAACTTTGTTTGCAATGCTTTAAGGATTCTAAAACTGTCTTTGGTTTTATTCTGGCATAAAAACTCGATGACTTATATTCTTTCGAAATTTCAATAAAAATGAACCAAAAAATCAATATGTCAATTTTTTAAAAAAACTAAGGCCTGAATCGAAAAAATAGATAGAAGTAATTGTTTTTTTTTGAAGAGTTACATATTATAGTCAAATTTCATAAGAATCAGACTACAAATATAAAATTTCAAAATTTGAATAAAAAAAATTCCTTTTCCAATTTTTTTTATTTTAATTTTTTTTCAAAGTACAAATCACAGTATGAATATGAAGTTATGCATGGAGATTATCGAAATAAAAATGAAAACAGCATTCAATTACATAAATTGTCCTTATATTACACTTCAACAAAAAATTTTGTTTTTTGGCTTATACCCAAAACCTCTAATTTTCAACATTCAAAAGAATAGAAGTCATTGAGTTTTTATGCTAGGAAGAAAAAAAAGACAGTTTTAGAATTCTTGGAACATTTCTAACAAAGTTATATTGCCACTTTTTTCATTTTTACATTTAATTTTTTTTTATCTAGCTCAAATCCAAAAATTTTTTTTTTTTTATTTATTGGTCAAATATCACATATTTAAAAACAATTCAAATACAAAATATCTGAATATATCTTTGTTAGAAATGTTCCAAGGATTCCAAAACTGTCTTCGAATTTGTTCTAGCATAAAAATTCAATGACTTCTATTCTTTTGAAATAGGTATGAAAATGAATCAAAAAACTAATATTTCAAATTTTTCAGAAAAACTAAGGCCTAAATCAAAAAATTTCACGAGTTCAAATATGTTTGTCTTGCAAAAATACATGAACTGACTAAATTTCAGACCAATCGGATCGAAAAAAAAAAATTCTGGAGGACCCCCCCTTAACCGAACCGCGACAAAATTTCGCAGTGCTAAGGGGTCTTCATTAAAGATGCCAAATGTTGACGTCGAGAGAAATTCTTACTCATAAGATCCTTCCCTGTTATTTTTTCATTCAATTACTTAGGAAAATCATAGGAGATTTACTACCTACTCATTTAGATATTTTCTTGTTTTAACTAAGAACAGAACCTAATGCATAATTGTTAGCGGGCGCCGCCAACTCAAGATGTTCGTTTCGAACAGTCTTGTAATAGGCTTGTGACAGAGAGCGCGCTTCCCTCAGAAGGCTGAGATAAGATCATTCCTCCTCAGACTGAGAGACACGATGAAAGTCGCTGCCACTCTGCTAGCCCTTGGACACAGCGATAGTTTTTCAAAAGCAAGACCTCTTTTTCTCATGAAAACATGGAGTATTTCATTCAGTCCCAACGTGCAGTCTATAACCTCCGTCTCCGTGACCCTTTCTTCCAATTGCTTTATGCTGAAGTGATCCGTAAATGAGTCTGGATGTTCTATATCCATATTCGTCATCCGGACACCTATGAGCGAGCTTAGTACTATACCACTCATAATTAATCAATAATTTTTTAACGGATACTTTTGATTTTGGCAATGTTACTGTTGTAGCAGATTTTAATTTTTGTGGACTACCATTTTCTTGAATCAGTCAAAAAAAATTTTTGAACCTGACATTTTCAACAGATTTCTTTTTTCATATTCCATTTCGCATAATTTTGATGCACAAAAGCACAATTAGTTTTTTTCCCTCTAGAGATGAACTGCCGGCTTTTATCAAGGTCGCTGAGTATGCTGGTTGGAACCAGCGAACTGGTCGGGTTCGCACTTCCCTCCGCATCTCATCATTAGACTGCACTGCTGGTATTACTCGTGTGATGAGGGAATTGCCTTAGATTATCTGAAACGGTTGCCTAAGATTTGAAACGACTGCCCAACAAATTTTGACTTGTGCTGTCTCTAGTCGTTGAAGATCCATGAACAAAAACCATAACTCAACGAAATGCAAAGAGCTTAACCCATTAAAAATAGTTAACCGGTGAAATACTTTGGTTCCAATTTTAGAAATATTGTTTTAATAACGTTTCAGTCTATTTTCTTCATGCTCTATCAATTCTACACTAGATTTGTTTAGCGTTCTTTATCAATTTTCAACGAATACTTTTTTTCTCCTACTGTCTCTATATTTTGTTGATGATTATCTCAGGAACAAAACGTCCTTCTTAAATGTTTTTAATTTTTTTCGGCATTTTCTTAATAACAGAGAGTATTATCGTAAAATTAAATACTCTCATTATAAAAGTATACATTAATGTTTAAATTTGCATCTTTATTTAGATGAAGAACTCATTTGCAGTTATTTTGTTATTGATCTGTAACAAAATGTTTAAGGGTAATTGCAAATAACGTGGCAGATCGATCACTACAACAATGTACCAAAGTAGCGGTGGTTTGTTTACGACGGAGAATATCTTGTAACATTTTTAGCCCCAATCATGGAATAGTGTTTCACGTACAGTGTGATATTTCAGATTCTTCATCATCACGTCATCATCAAAATATTGACTTGTAGAAGTAATTTTCAAACACAGTGAACACACAACAACGTTGAATGACATTCGTGCTTGATCAGTTCTGAGTTACATATCATTGCTGAAGAAAAATTTGTTTCTGCATTCAAATCACTAACATAGGAAGAAGGATTTTCCACGCAGATACCGTAGTATAGAAAGCTTATGTCACTGCGTACGTAAATGATACCGTCATTTTTAATGGCTAAGGTACAATATATTGATGTTGATGTAAAATTTCAGTTGGTCATGCTGGTCTCTCATATTTTCATCATTATTATTGTCATTAAATTTGAAGTTTAACCTTCTTTTCCACTCATTTAGGCCATTCCCACAGCGAAACTCAATGAAGTTCAAGCTTATGTGGCACCACAAGGGGGAAAAATTTCAGTACCTCAGTTGGCACAGCTCAGTAAGCTGCAATAGAAAACGTAAATATTTTATTGAGACAAATAACTAAAATATGGAAAAAGAAAAAAGGCGAAAACACTCTAGAAAGTGGTCGGTCACGCGGTACGCCGATCCCTTCACGAGAGAGACGAAAGAATGAACAATGAGGGCTACTTCTATACAAATCTTAATCCACAACACAGTCCTGTGACTATGTAGTGCAGCTGATTCTGTCGTATAGGAGAGCTAGGGTTACCACCTAGGAGCGTGAGTTCTCCATGGTACACTGACGAGGGCAGACTATCAGTACACTCTTCTGAGTGTGGCTCTGTTGCTCAACAATATACCAGCGGATCACTAAGTCCTCAAGATGCACCGGAGGACATTCTCTTTCAACGCACCACGTACTGTGGGAGGCCTGCTAGAAAAAGAGAAATTCTTGTATGGAAAACGAACGAGTTCATTTAACTTCACAAGGTTTTTCTTTTTCATTTAAAAATTGCTTGTATAAAAGGGAACCCGTTGGAGACTGAATATTTCAACAAGTGTCTTCTAACTCGGCAACGTTCCCGTAAATGAATTTTTTCATTTTACGTCGAAGGTTCAGGGACTTCCCATTGTCTGGGGCCACAAGGATTCATTTTTATTTGTTCGACAAGCACGACGTTGAAGTTTTACCTTCCTGAATAATGTTTGTTGAAAGCCATTAGAGTCAGGCTGAAGTGCCAAGTGTTTGTAGCAGCAACACCTGAACTTTACTTTGTGAAGAACTGGAAAAGGTGACACAGGATGATCGAGTTAAAACACTAGCAAAAGATAATCGAGCAAGTTTCAACATTTTATATTCAGAACTACTGCTCTTTATTGTTAGTTGCAAATACAGTACATTTCTTCTGCTCAGGAAACTTTAGTCCGAGATTTTATAGAAGTGGAAACAAAACAGTTGATGAATGTCGGGTTCATCGTTATTTATTTCGTACATTTGGTACGAACCAAAACTACAACTAATTGAGCTACACTAAGAAGCGTGTGCATTTGGTACATTCGTACATTCGGAACATTTCGAGTGTGCTCTCTTGATATTATCAACAGAGCGAAGAGAAAGTTCCATTTCGTATTGACTGTAAAAACAGGAAACCTATGCACAAGGTGTGTTGTCACACCGAATACCCCACGCATGGAAACAGGCACTTGGAAGTAAAAAAAAAAAACACGTACAAAAAATAGCAAAGAAGGGCAGAAAACTAGAAGAAATTATGTTGGCCTACGAGATAGAACGGTAACAGAACAGTATCCTACCTGGGGACACAAGTCCGTTGCACAGGATAGACAAACAATTTTTTAGAGCAATTTTAAACAATTTATTTACCACAGGTGATACAACAGTAGATTGTTTCTTAAGTGTAGTAAAATGGAAACATTTGGGTATGGCTACTTGTGGGTCCGAATAGTTTCAGTGACTTCTAGGGCATCCTATCATCAACGCTATTCTAAGGCGTACACTAATGTTTAGAAAATTTCACTACACCTAGATGCGCACTAGACTGGTCGATGAATTGGTTTACTCAGCATTCGTGGCACAATCTTAAAAGATTCGTTTCAAATGGGATAGATTTGAACAATATATTCTAGAAAAGACTTGAGAACATTCTTAAGATTTGTCAATAATCTTGGCGAATTACCATAACATGATGAGTCATACATCAGAAAATGTTTGACTTGATTACCAATACGATTAATATTCCGATAGAAAGAGGGATTCAAGATTCGGGTTGAAAGCTTTTTAAGAACTTTTATTCTCAGATCTCAGCAGGGATTGAATTCCGTGTTTTAGTTCCAATGAGGAGGATACCGTGCTGCGACCGAGGTTTTGAAACATCAGGAAGTGTGAAGTTATTTCTATTTCAGGTTAATTAAATGGTCCTGATGACTAATTTGGGCAGTTAATAATTGTCTCAGTCACCGCCATTAATCAATATTTTATAAATTAAATTATAAATGGAGAGCTTGTAGAGATCCAGAAGCTCAAGTATTGTTAAACTTTTGAATGGCCCATTTGTGAAAAAAATACATTCTAATTTTCTCACCGCTCTAATGACTTTTTTTCAGCGTAAGGAGCATATGAATTTTATTTATATCAGTTCTGTGCCATGCTTTTATTCGGTATTATAAATATGGTGATGTGCGCCCAGACGTGGCGCCTTGTAGGAGTGTTTCGAGTGTTTAATTTGGGTGTTTACCTAAAAAGAGTGTTTACTTAAGAGTGTTTAAGTGCATTTAGAAACTTAAAATTTTGCCAACTAGAAATTCAGACTCGTCCTCAGATTTATTTTAGACCTTGTTAAGATTGCGTTACCATTGGATTACGATTAAATTTCATCTATTGAAACCGATCAGTTACCATTTTGTTTTGTCCCTTGTTGGGGTACTTGACCCGTTTCTTTTTTATGTTTTGCAGATTCGGATACTCGATATTATATATTAGCTTTATGTTTTGTAATCATGAGTTCGATGGTACTTCATTACTTGCTTGAATTCCGTCGATTGATTTTATTAATGTTTCAAAAGTTTTTTTCTTTGTTATTTTGGGTTGCGGTCCCATTTTTTGCGCTTAACTTCACGTTATGGGAGAGGTATTCACTTAATTCATTTAATTGAATTAACTCTACGTAACTTTTATTCATTTTTCCTTCGTTGAATCCTCAAAGTTTCGAAAATTTTTCGTAAGATCACTAATTTAAATTATTAAATTAATACAACGTAATCATTAATCATTACCTACGTGGTAAAAGTTTTCCACCATTCTAAAATTTCTCTAATTTCCTTGCCTAAGTACTCGAACTACAACCATATTTAACCATCATATTAACCCGTATATTTAACCATCAAATTAACCCATATCTTAATCAAGTGCTAAAACCTTACTTTTAACGCGATAATAATTGATAATTATCTGCGTACCGGTGGTTGTAATTTTTATTTTAAAATATTACGTGTTGAAAATGGAATTTAGAAAAATTTTCCGACGTTCACGATTGTTTTGTGATGTTTCTCGGTAACACTATCTACTGTGTTTCACGATTTCTGAATTCTTGAATGTGATAACCTATTAATTCATTTATTTATTTATTCGTTTATTTCGTTGCAAGTGCTGTCATAAATTTGATGTAATAGGTTCAATTGCTTATGTTCATGCGAATCCGAGTTGTTCATGCTAATGAAAAATTGGTGTGGTTTTATTGGCGTTTCTTTTTCGTATACGTTCTATAGTTGATGATATCTAGCGTTTTATTCATGTTTCCTTACGCGATTTCTAGTTCTAGATGCGTGGAAAAATGAATAAATAATTTATTCATGAAGTTAAAACTAGCGGTACGTTTTCCACCGTGTATTTACTGACGTTGTTTACTAGTATGTTGCATGTATTAAGTAATTGTGGCAACTCGTATCTTAACTTTAAATGTTGAAGATAAGGGCATTCTCTTTGCTAATTCGCTTCGCTGCCTTTATTCTTCTTGCCTGGCGTTATTGCGTTATTATCACTGTATTTCAATACTGTTGTGTTTTGTTTGCCAAATTATGGCGGACAGTGCTATTTCAGTTGTTCTCAAATTGAATTATTTTAATATGTTTTCAGTCAATAATTTCGAGTAATACCCAGCTAGATGTGCTGCGCCAAAGGTAAAAGATTTATGTGTCGTTGATTTACAGCGTTAGATTTTCAAAGTTCAAATTTTTTTGGGCTTCTAATATTTGTAACTGTTTTGGGTACCTTCCCATAATTCTCGTGGTAGGGGAGGTATGTGTGTGCGCACAAATGCCCCCTTCACCCCATGCGCCTCAGAAGTTTTATAAGCGAGCGGCCCCCCCTGGCATATCTCTAATCGGTCCGTGTCCGAACACCTGTAAACCACACCTGTCCGCCTCCACGCTTGCCAAGTAAACGTAACCAAGAAGAACTGCCTTTCATATCCGACAAGGCACCACGTCTGGGCGTACAGTGAAATGAGTGTTCGATAAGTAATTTCAAAGCTTCTCAGGCAAAACATTTTCAATCTTTTTGAGGATTCCAACAAAGTTTGATAATTTAGGATTTGATATGTACAATATGCTTTTTGAAAGGCAGCTGTTTATCTGTTATAGTGCCCAAGAACTTATAGCAGTTGGTTTCCTGAATTTCACCTTTACCAATCTTAATGCTTGGAAAATGCATTTAACACTTGAGTGAGAATATAATGAATAATTACTGTCTCATATCGATGGTAAGGTTTATTTTTTTGGTCGATATTGAATTTAACGCATCAACGATTTGAAAATTTTGTTTACATATGCAATTGGAGACATCTTAAGAGGTGTTACACGGATGACATTTTGCTCGTAAATGCTTACTTTTCGAGATACTGAACTTTCAACTTATAGGAACGTCGTATATAAAATTGAACAAACAGACACGTAAATAAGCTGAAATACTGTATTGACGTAACGATAGTTGAGGTTAGGTTAGGTAAAGTTAGATTAGTTAAATGAACTAACCTAGACTAACCTAAGTAAACCTGTTGTATATTAAAATATGCGTTGTTATAATGTGTCACAGGTTTTATGAGCAAGAGCTCCGGAAGCTGTTGTTGTGTTACTCCTTTACGAGCTATGGAAGCTGTGGTCACGCTCCTTCTTTACGAGCTCCGGAAAGGTATTGTTATGCGCTCTTGCCTGACTTCTGGGCACGGCTGGTTTTAAGCGGAAGTCTGTAACCGACAAAGCTCAGTACACGGATACGTGCGTACCAGAGAGTTTCCTTACTCTTGCCTTGGTAGTCTAAAGCTACTGAAACTGCAGTTTGCAGCTACAGCTCAATAAATCTCATGTTGGGTTGAAAGAAACTACGCAACAAAACCTAAAATAACTTAACTTAGTCACACCGAGAACGATGGATTGGCGCCACAACACAGCGCGTGCTCCAACAATGCTGGAATGACGCGAAGAGCCAAAACCCGTATCGAAACTGCCATTAATGCTATTCTTACCTGAACGTTATTTGTGCTATAAATCGAAAAGTAAGCATTTGCAAGCACAACATCATTCACGTAAAACGTTTTACCTAAATATTACAAAAAAATTAAAATCGTTGACGAGTTAAATTCAATATTGACCATTTTTTACCTTTAAGCCACATTGAAACGTTTTGCAGTTTCCTGCAGTAATTATAGAATGGAATTCACTTAGAATGGAATTTTCATTAGGAAATGCGTAGAAAGCGTGCTGTCATCGGCAGTAAATTTGAATTCGAAAAATGATGCAGATTTAACTATTTCATTGATAAAGATTAAAAATGGGAGAGGCCCAAGGACAGACCCTTGCGGAACTCCATGGCTAATTGTTGTAGAATAAAACGAGCCAAAGGTAAATTATGAGCTCAATTTTGATGACAATTTCTAAAATTATTTCATTGCACTAAAATAATTAAACCGCACTGTGGAAAGAGTAAACACCTGTGCTGGGCTTGTGTACCAACAAGCCTAACTCTGAAACATTTATTCTTGATTTCACCGTTCTTCTTCTCGAGTCACCTGCAGATTAAGAACGCAAACGAGTTCCACCAAAAAATACCAGACTCTGGAGGCTTCAGCACTCGGTCCTCAGGTAAGCAGGCTCCATCAGCACTCTTTGGTTTTCGGGACATCAGCATCGTCATTACCCTGGGACCTTAATTTAAGACATTTCTTCATGAATTCCACTTATGTTTATTATTCTTCGAAAATGGGATGTCAACGATTTTGAAAAGGTGAACTTATTTATAAAAATGTAAGCTCCTCGTGAAGCTCCAAACCGAAGATTGGAGCCGGGGCAGCTCTGCGCTTTCGTGGCCCGACGCGGCATGGCGAAGTTCCAGCTCGTCGGCACTCCTCGGGCGGCGCGCGTCTCTTGAGCTCTACTGCACGGAGGAACGGCCTTCTAAGCACGTCGCTTATGGTGAGTTGGGAAGCAATTTCAGTGCGGTGTTTTTTTTCCATCTCAGTGCTTCGATTATTCATGATAATTGCCAGTGCGAATGGATATTACAACTTAATTTTTGTCTGAGCCATCCGAGTATATAACATTGAACTTTAGGTACAAATAAGCTTGAGCGTTTTTGTAGCCTCGCTGCCGGTCTAGCTGGTTGGCTAAATGCCATTGTATGGGCTAATTTTGTATAGCTGCGGCAAGCTCTCAAAATAAGGTAATCTCAAGTCTTTCCTAAAGTTTTGTGAGCCGCTTCAGCATGACGTTTAGTTTCCCTGCAAAGTAGTTGAATTTACTATTAAAATCATATTTTCTTTCAAAGGTACGTGTATTGGCTCAGACTTCTTGGAGCGAGCTGGAGGGTGACCGCGCAGGCCCGATTCTAAAACTCCGGGCTCCCACCGCACGCCATTGTGGGCGAACTGTGCTGGCCGCACTTCATACTTAATGTTCATTATTGATCTTTACTGGTTTGCGCTTTTACTCAGTAAAGTCATGGCTGCCGCATGTAGTTTTTACTCTTTTGGTGACCCTTCTCCAGATTCATTTTCAAGAATTGTCAATAGTTCCGATTGTGCATCGTCAATGGCAACGTTTTGCTTCCTACTTGTTAGGTATGAAATGAAACAATCCTGTACAACTGCTCTAATGCCATAACAGAGGAGTTTCGAGAGTAAAGTGATATTGTCTACGCAAACGAATGCTTTTCGAAAGTCAAGAAACATAGAGAGAACAAGCTTTCCTTTATCTGCATCGGAATAAAGGTATTGTAAATGATTTAAAACAACCAGTGATGTTGAATTCTTAGAATGAAAACCAAATTGTTTATCGTAGAGAAATGATTTTTGTTTAAAATACGAATTATTTTTTATTATTAAATTTTCTCGAAGATTTTACTAATGATTGATAGTACGGAGATATGGCTATGATTGTTAACGCAAGTTTTTCACCACTTTTAAAAATGAGGCGATTACTGTAGCAATTCTGAGAGAGTTGGGGCAAATGCCTAGGATTAGAGACTGGTTAATTATAATGGATATGAAGGGTGCTATTATATCAGCTATAACTTCAAGTACTTCATTTGAAAACGTTTTTAATCCCACTGATTTACTTATCAAGTTGTTTATGTACGCAAAAGAGTTTTGTTCCAGGGATCCATGTATTCCAGGTAATCAGTGGGTTCACTAGATATACAGGGTGTTTTTTATATACGGGACCAGAAAAAATCTTTCATAACTTTTGATTCAACGAACGGATTTTTGTAAACAAAGCAGGAGTAGAATCCTGAGATTTAAATCTTTTTGATGGTACCTACGTATTCATAATGAAACAGTCAAAATAAGAACCAGAGGACACAGTCAAATTCATCCTACTTCGAAACTGCCGCCAAGAAGACGAGCTGGACTAAGGTACAATTAGCTTTCATGAGCACTGCATACTTCTCTAGTGGAAGGAGCATTGTCCTAGCCCAGCAAAGTTTCAAGAGAGAGTACAACCTGCGAAGTTACGTGGGCTACCTGGGCTAAGACAATGAACAAATCAGAAGAAAACTATTCTGATCCGATTGAAAGAAGGTCCACACTTAAGTTTCATTTCGGGGCCTCGGATTTCCCTGATGCGAATGCTAAGCATAATATTGTGCACTACATGTCACTGTCTTGAGTAAATATTACATTGAAATTTCTGTTCTTTTGTACTAGCAATTGATAAGACAGAATTTCCTTTCTTTTTGGTGCAACTACAGCATTAAAAAAGTTTAATTTACTAATAATACGATGATTATTTTCGAAGTTGCTATTAATATATAGTTATACATTCACATGTCGATTACTTTTGAAATCCTTCACCTCAATTTCATAGCATCTGAATTGTAGTGTTCCAACATTTAGTAACCGGCCATAGCCTCTGAAACGCCTCCTTTGTCAATCCGTCGAACGGCTAGCGTAACGACGGTGGAGAGCCATGCAAGAGATGGATAACAGAGCCCTCGTAGGGTTTAGAATTACTTTACGATTGAGTATTACAAACTGACTATTTTAATCAGTTCCTTCGTTATTTGCTCGTGACTTACCAGTCAAACAATTTATTATTTTAAAAACTTTTATTCACAACAGTCTCAGTATTCGAAAGATGCAGATTCTATTTGTAAATCGTTTTACTAAAGACCAAAACACGCCATCAATGAAATAACATGGGAGTTGCATCGAAATTTGAACTACAGATGATTTAACGTCGATTTTTTACGCGACTATCATAAAGATGTGGTCAGCGTATGCATTTTTAAAATGGCCCAAAACGGTCAATATCATGTAAAACATTTGAAAAACAATGTTTGGTTTCATGTTTTGTGCTTATTACACGTCGCACGCGCACTCATAACCTCAGCAGAAAATGAAATCACCTCAGCGAAGTATGGGTACACATCAGGTAAACTGAAAGTTATGAAACGCTTTTCAGACCTTAGAAATTGAAACATGAATGCAGGAATTTGTATGTGATCCGTTTTACATTATTGACACCAGATTCATTTCGTTTCTTAACGTTTAAGTAGGGTAACTACAGCTTTTTAACTCTAATCTTAAAACGCCTAAGTTCAATTTAAAAAAACTCAAGTTCAATTTAAAAAAGTTCAAGTTCAACTTAAAAATGTTCAAGTTCAACTTAAAAAAGCTCAAGTTTAATTTAAAAAAGGACAAGTTCAATTTAAAAAAGCTCAAGTTTAATTTAAAAAAGGACAAGTTGAATTTAAAAAAGCTCAAGTTTAATTTAAAAAAGATCAAGTTTAACTGAAAAAGTCTCAAGCAGGCTATATTTAAAAAAAGATAGAGTCCAATTTTGAAGGCTTATGGTTTTAAAATAGCATACCTATGTAATAATAATGTAATTAAAGTTTATTTGTGAAAATGCATGTTCATTTAAAAGTACTGGCACTGGAAATAGAGTAAATCGAATGTCAGACAAACTAAACTGCTGTGATTTTGTACTTAATTTGACATTCTTCAAGTTTTACCTATGAATCATTTGCTAAACAGATCATCGGTACTTCTATCTATTGACAAAAATTATCCAAATGAACTTTTTGTAATAACTAAATGTGTGAAAATTAGCAAGCTGCACTGACTGAAAAGTTAAACATTACATAGCTTCAAAATTATATTAAAACAATAAGGCTACCACAAAAATGTCTTATTATATCATGTTATATAATATAGTATTATATATAAAATGTAATACCACATTAAAAGCCAATCTGCATTCTTTTTGTAGTTACTGCTCTCTTTTTTGCAGTTTTGTAAGTTTTATGTATGCAGTTTGAACAGCACACCCCAATTGAAAATTTTGGTTGTATCGCGGGTGGAACAGCGTCGGCAATACGGTTGTTTTTTGGTTGAAATATGCGCGGTTTAGAGGTCAAATGTCCCCGTTCTCGGATACAAAATCGCCCGCGAATCACCCGTGACCCGCCTCACCTACCGGCCGTGTACCACCTCAGA
>JACJUY010012446.1:0-20991 GCA_014220935.1 Platorchestia sp. MABIK | reverse complement strand
TGCTTTTCCACCCATCTTTGTTGAAACACATGATTACCTCGATCCCACATATACTCGTCACGGGTCAGATTTTGTTGATTTCACAGTCCCCCTTGCTCCAGGACGCCGATGTGTAGACGTGACGCTCGTGTTCATGTTTCCTGCTAAACCGCGTAGCTGTTGCTGGCTTAGTGCTGACTCCGTTTAGAGCTCTTAGGTTGAGCCGTGTTGCTACCCGTGCTACGGCTTGTGGGAAGTGCCTCAGTTCTGTTCTCTGCGCAGGTGTTTAGCCACGCGTAAAATGTGCGTTATGTTGTCATCGTTCCTTGGCGTGCTGAAGGAGCTTGGTGGCTGTAGACCTCGATGATTGATTCATTATCGCTGCAGACTTCGTGATTGCTTGGTTCCAATCGGAATGCTGAAGATACTTGCGAGCTTGGAGTGCACGCAGAAAATAAATTACAAACTTCCGGTAGAGTCGTTGACATGCTTCTTGCGCTTGGCGATCACCGATGCTAAGCTGATGAGCTTGGAGCTGATTTCTAGTGCAATTGGCACGTTGGTGACTGCTGGTGACACGACGCTATGCTCATCAAGTCTCGATGTTGTTTACTTCACCCAGATGTTAATTTTGAGTTATTCTCATGCAAAGTACGCCAGCGAGGGGCTGGGTGCTTCACTTCTCGCACACAAATTTCGTGTACCTCTTGTTGCGAAACTCAGAGAAAAAGACCCCGTCCGATTTTTGAGCTCAGCTTTTATAGACTCCCCTTGCCTTCTTCTAGAAGCTTCTCGAATGTTCTTCCTTGTGTTGATGAATCGTACGCCAATTGGTTAAGCCGTTGCTTGTTCTGACGTATCTGTTGCTCATTGGTGCACATGGTGCGGGAATTAGAGGCCCGCGCTATTCCAGCGCCGTGATTGGCTCGTGAGGCGGCGGCCCTCTGCTGTAGCTCACGTCCCTCGTTCTCCGAAAACAGTCGATCGTTGCATCGCGTGCTTTCCCACGCTCTGTCTCAAATTCCTTAGGCAAAGTGCATTTGCGAGGCAAATTCGACCTTACATCTTAACGGTTTTTTCTGAATAACGACATCAGACATTACAATGTCTGTTCACGTCGCATCTTTACCTAATATACCTAAAGAAATATTTCTAGATTATCATTCATTTTGTTACAATAGGTTAGGATAGGTTAGGATAGGTTAGGATATGTTAGGATAGGTCAGGATAGGTTAGGATAGGTTAGGATAGGTGTCACGAAACGTTGAGGCTTGGTGGCACACGTTTTCGGATCTGGGGTATTTAAACCCCAGTAGCAGATGAGGAAATGGAAATATTAAGAGAGGAAAGGTTCACAGAAGGAAGAAATAAAGAACAGATCGGAAAATAGAATTAGCAATTACATGTGCTGACACGCCAACCACAGCTAGCAGTGCACCTATTAACCCGAGATTTTGATATTAGCATCTAGCTGGCAATTACTCGAAATTGTTTCCTGAAAACATATTAAAACAATTCAGTATAAAAACAACTAAAATAGTACTACTCGTCTGATTTCAGCAACAAAACACAACACCATAATAAGATATGCAATAATAAAACGCATCAACGCAGTGCAAATGAGAGAAAAAGGCAGAGAGGCTGGTTAACAAAATAATGCGCTCCTCTTCAACACTGATAAAATTACAATACGAGTTGATACAATACTCGATACATGCTTCGAACGAATAATTAACGTCAGCAATGCATCGTGACCACGCATTTAGAACTAGCAATCGTGTAAGGAACCATGAATGAAACGCCAGATAACGACAATTATAAAAATGCAATTAAAAGAAAGACAATTTTGCTCCACATCAACACAAACAATTCCTTCCGTTACTTCGCATTTGTCATGGTTCTTGCAACAAAATAAATGATTAAAGTAATAAAAAATTAAAACAATAAGTAATTACATCAATAATTTAGAAATCGTGATGCACAGTAGACAATGCTACCGAGAAACATCACCAAATAACATGAACACCATTACTTAAAATTTGTAGATAAGCAATATAACCATCGGTACACGCATAATCACAAGTATTATTAAGTTACTAAGTTTACTAAGTTTACCGTGCTTGATTAACATATGAGTATAATACTGGTTAAATAGGATGGGTAAACACGATTGTAGTTCGAGTTCTCAGGCAAGGAAATTACAGGAATTTTTAGCATAGTCGAAAACTTTAACCACGTTGGTAATGATTAAGGAGTCCGCAGTATTAATTTAATGATTTAAATTAATGATTAAATTAGTGATTACTAAAGTTTTCGACACTTCCGAAGATTTATCGAAGGAAAAAGTGATAACAGTTCCGTAGAGTTAATACAGGGTGTTAGAGAATATTATAGTTAAATAGAGAACAAACCAGAACGAACCTTTTTAAACATCAGTAAAACAATCGACGGAAAAAATGACGCAGTACCGTAGAACTCGTTTACAAACTTAAATCTAAGATTATTTTATCGGGTATGTGATTACATGATTATATAAAACATTGAGTATGCGATTATATGAAATAAGGGGTATACACCCAACAAAGAACTAGCAGAAGGTGTGACGAATTTGTTCTAAATAGATGAAATTTAATCGTAATCTAAACGCAGTCTGAACAGATCTAAAATCCAATGAGTATGAGTCTGAATGACTTATGCCTCAGTTGCTACCATGCCAATAGTAGTTTGACCCAACGTGGGAATCCTGCGTCTAGACCGTCCCGGCCGTCTACACCTTTTTCAATTCAAATTAATCCAAGTCAAGTTCAATTTAAAATCCAAGTCAAGTTCAATTACATCCAAGTCAAGTTTAATTTAATCCAAGTCAAGTTCAAATTAATCCAAGTCATTTTCAAATTAATCGAACCCTAAGTTGAGTAAAAAATTGACATAATCACTTGTTAATTTGAGTTCTTTGTGTTAAATATGTATCTATTGGATGTGATGAGCAAGACAGTCGCTTTTCCTTTCAGCAAGGAATAGATAAAATTTCTGTGAAATAAAAACAAGCTGTCGTAAAATGTGGTAAGTATCCAGTATCATAAGGCTGAGTGTGATTCAGATCTTTGAGTGGTGTAAAAGATGCAAGTCAATTATAAAACTTCGTATTAAACTCCTCATTGAGTTGTTTTAAAATTCTACATTGATGGCAGTGTGCGTACATTCAAATATTTATGTTCAAAAGGGAATTTTATGTTACACATACACATAGTTTCGAGGATTTATTTACACCTATAGATATTTATGTACGTGAAATTCCACTTTATCACATACATATGAAATCATATGCATACAAATACAAAAGATTTCTACCGGACGATGTGTATATTTATTCTTTAAAAAATATACAAATGCGATTCACTGAGTACTAATGTACGATTCCGTTTGATTACAATTTAAATGAGTACATTACTACACAGCTACATTCCTGCATTAGCAAGAAAAATGTTGCCACTGCTGTCCAATCTTCACCTTTCAATGCAGCATCTATCACTCAGCATTTTTCTTCCCGTGTTTTCTTGATTTTCCTCGCTTTACTCTTCTTCTTACCCTTGGGCGTATATATTCTTGTTCATCTTCACTTGTTTCATTGTCCGTTGATTGGTTGTAGAGATCCATCTTGAGGGAAGCGCTGATCTTAATTCAATGAGAAACCCTTTTCTTCTATATACTCCTGTATTTGGGAAATCAGTACATAAAATACTGAAAAAGGCATTTTAAAAATTATTTTAAACCGATAGCACGGAAGACAACATTACATACATAAAATCTAAATGTATTCCTACATATGTATGTAAAATTTGACTGTGATTAATTTGAATTTGACTTGGATTAAATTGAACTTGACTTGGATTAAATTGAACTTGACTTGGATTAAATTGAACTTGACTTGGATGAAATTGAACTTGACTTGGATTTTAAATTGAACTTGACTTGGATTAATTTGAAGTGAAAAAGGTTTAGAGCACCTGGGCCGTGCTGATCGCCTGAGCCGTGTTGATCGCCTGGGCCGTGTCAACCCAGAGCGCACGTTAACTATTACGTGTCCACCGATAGCTACAGTTACACCTCCCCTGTTACCGGGGAAAGGTTGTTCAACTTCCCGAACGGTTTTAACACGTTCCGACGGAGGATAAAATCCTCCGCACGTACGCGATCGGCCAACAACTCCAATTGCTTGTGGCAATTGGCTTGTGGCAACGACAAACAGAACATTTTTCAATTCAAATATTTGAATTTACGAATGAACAGTTGAACACGTGAGTCATACGCCGGCAGATTAAAACCCAAACAAAAACGCGATGCGCAATAAATCAATGAAACACACTCCTAGGAAAATTATTGATGCATCACAGTATGGAACGCGCCGTCACAATTAGCAGCGTATGAGCTGGTGCCCGCAGTTCTATAGGGTACACAGCTCCCTTTACACTCTGCTTGCCTTTTTGCTTTAGTGCCCGCATATTTTCCGAAGCATACTTTGCAGTCGTCCGATCCTTGGAACATGTCCCGGCACTGGTTCTAATGACTCCCCCCTGTTCTGGAACTTCCAAGTACTCGCCCCATTTTTGTGCACATGTAGGTGATTTTCATGATGCTTCAGCTCTGCAAGCGCCACCATGGCGGCACCTCGATGCTGTACCAATTTGTGCCGCCCACCCTGATAAAAATTTTTTTTTAGTGCATATCCCCTATTAATCTCCCATTCTCTGTAATTTAACAAATAATTAATAACCCCCTGAAATGAATTTGCCCCATAAATTCAATAGTTATTTGTACTGAAGATTAAAAGTGAAATTTACAGGATGTTTGATTTTGACATTACGAAAGTTGCGCATTTGACACTTAGCCGTTTCTGCTATCCAACATATTCAAAAAACAAACAAAAATACCGATTAAGAAGATTCACGTTTAAATCCAACCGGTTTTGATACCTCATGAAAATCAACTTTTCTCCACTGGTAAATTCCAATCAGAAAAAATACATCCTGGATCTTCCCCATTGTTTAAAGTACACAAGAAAATATCCTAACGTGTTTATTCCCGGTACAGTACCTGTTGATTATTAATTGAAATAATTCACTCCCTTTTTAATGAACAGTGCGTCGAAAAAAGAATCCCTTTTAATAGAAATTCAAACTGAGAAATAATTATTCAATTCCCCTCGTATCAACTAGTTATTGCAAGAAGCTTATGCTTTTACTGACATCCTAAACTTTGATAAAATTACGCCTTTGACATGAAGCCGGCTTTGCCGAACATCATATTCAAGATTAAAAAAAACATACTGCTTAAGACGGAATTCCAATTTCTGACGTTACGAGATGACGCTTCACCAAAAACTAACCGGCCTTGATATACAACGTAATAACGATATGACGTTATCCCAAAAACCAACCGGCCTTGATACACATCGTAACAAAATGCCATGAAAATATTTATGCTGAGTCCCCAATGGTTTAAAACCAAAATGAATATCCTAAATTATCTATCTCCCTGAATTACTTTCTAACACGCAAAACCCGCTGACGTACTTCCCCTTTCAATGATTTCTGGGCCGACATCTTGCCGGCTGTTGACTCTCTACCCTCTTTCAGGTTAACGGGTAAGTGGGGCCACCCCTTTTTTACGCTGCGTTGATATATGCCATACCCTAACTGTGCGCGATTCGAGTTCCGCGAAATTCTACGTGTGTGATTGGTTCACCTCTTGCTACGTGTCCCTCGTGTCCCTCGCTTTTGTTTAGTTTTACTTCACAAAACCCATTCAAACTACTTTTCTAACCCCAATACCCATTGTTTTTGGCACATTATAAGCAATTTTTTCATTTATCAATGTTATAGTCGGTCCCTTACCATTTATGCTGCACGTTCTAGATCTAGATTCTCATACAGCCCCGAACATAACCCTCACTCTTGGGGAGACGCTTCACCCCCCTATTCACCCTCACGGCCCGCAAGCTTATTCCCGGCTGTCGTGGCTTTGGTCGCGTAGCGGTTTTCGCGCGCTTTTGCTGCTTACTACGGATTATATGTAACCTCACAATTTTTATCATTACATAGGATAGGATAGGTTAGGATAAGTTAGTATAAGTTTGGATAAATTAGGATAGGTTAAGATACATTAAGATACGTTATGTTGACGGAATTTTTTCACGGGTTCACCTAGCTTTAACGATGACATTGCTCGTGGAATTTCCATGCTTCCTGCTAGTTATATTGTCCTCTTCATATTGAAGTAACGGATGTCGGGAGATGATGATTGGACATGCTTTCAAGGAGAGTTTATGCACTATGCTCCCCTCTTCAATTTTTTGGTTTTTAGTGACCTTGTTGGACAAGTGAACCCCGCAGCTGTTGGGGAATATCTGCACAGAGAACAGCGCGTTAAATTGATAGAATATTGAAAATGGCACGTAGTAGGCATACCCGAAAATTTACCTGGATTGGTCATGAAGTGTAATATGAAGCCGGAGTGCACGCAAATTGTCCCATCATACTCATAAACTGATGAATTTATTGGCACACATAGCAGAAGTGACATGAAAATCCCAAACTTTTCGGATCTTGGGCACTTTGTAAATTTTGTTTCATTATCAGAACGTTCTACTTTGGTTAAAGACGCTCAAACAAGATTCAGTTTGTTCATGACATATCGATCTTTGATAACAGTTTTATTTATGGAGCTAAGAGGCTAATCAGCTTATAATCGTTGTCTAGAGGACTTTTCACATAAATAGTTAGCGAAACCCAAGACACAATGGAGCTACTTGAGATATCGAAAATAAAAACATGAAAACAATACAGAATTTTACCGAAAAGTTCGTGAAATTTTTTCATCTGTTTATAGAAACATAAACTTTAGTCAATTCTACGGTAAAACTTCAGTGAGAGAATGTCAATTATACACAGAGGTGGACAGTAGTGCGCAACATGTAGCGGCGCTACGTTTTAAACAATGTACCGGCGGCACCCGCTACGTATTAGTGGCGAAACAAGGTTTTGCCGCTACAGCGCTACCACTTCATTTGCAATGTAGTCATGTGGATATTAGAATAGAACTGTGAAGGATTTCGGTGTAGTGCTGTAAACTTGTCACCAGTGTATAATCGTATAGGCTATTCAGCGTTTCATTCGCAATATAAATCATTTTGGTGTCGATTTAAATTTAAACTGAGAGGGTTCGGACGAAAAATAATCTCTTTTGTCAATGAAAATTTTTCAGACAGCCTTTCACACACTACCAGCAGCAGCAGCAGCAACGAGGAAGAGGATAGGGATAATTTGTTCTTTAATGAACTACACAAAACTCGCAAACACCGTAACGTCAAAGAAGGAGAACAATAATTGGTAAACAACTATTTGGAAGGTCAGGTGAGCACCGCTTTGCATGCTTCTGAATACTTTCCCAGCAAATCATCCCTAGAGCTTTTTGTACACTACACTACAACACGAATATTCCTTCTCGTGTTGCTGTGGAGAGGTTGTTTTCCGTAGGAAAGGAAACGCTGAAACTAAAGAGTGTAAGCGTGTCAGATAACCATTTTGAAATGCTGGTATTTCTAAAAGAAAAAGTTAAGTAGCTAAATGGAAATATTATTCTTTGGAGTTTGCATGCGACCACTATAACATCTCATATAATATCTCCGTCTAACTAGAAGTTGGAATGGAACCGGTAAGTCTCTGATTTTTTATTTGTAGATGTTGATAATTTTTCCGATTGATTGATTGAAGTAGACAGCCATGAGGGGATGGGGAAATATGACACATATAACAATAGCCGTAACACCTATCTAACTCGCACTAGTTAAGTTAGGTTAATTGCAGAAAGATTTCAATGAGATGTTTTCAAAATGTCTTATTATCATGAAATGATAATCAGTAAATGGTTTTAGTGAAACAATAAATATATAGGGCTTTTCAATATTTTTTGCCATTGCAGCGACGCTACATTTTACTGCGGCGGTACAATTTAGAGGGTGTGGCTGTAGCGGTAGCTCCCGCTACAATTAGAGCGTGCAACGGTAGCCCACGCAACAATTCAAAGGAGCGCTGCCCAGCTCTGATTTTACACATATAAAAACTTACGTCGAGGATAGGTTTCCTATCGTTTCCGTCACGGCTTTTCTTGAAAAGCTCTTTTGAATGGTCCCAGAGATTAGGGTAGAAGGCAGATGGAGTGAAGATCTGCAAGTCGCAGACCGCAGTGCCGTTTGGTTGTGGTGGCTGCGGTGTCGCTGCCGCCGTGGGCACCCCTGAGGAGCGCTCGTGTGCCGAGCCCTGCTCAGCCCCCGCAGGCCGGACCGCGTTCTCGCTGCGCCCAGAGCAGGCTGGAGGATGATAAGGCGATGTTGAAAGTGGGTGTTATTTGTATGAAGTGCTTCCTATCGTCTACGTTCTCGCTGCGCCCAGAGCAGGCTGGAGAATGACAAGGTGATGTTGAAAGTGGGTGTTATTTGTATGAAGTGCTTCCTATCGTCTACGTTCTCGCTGCGCCCAGAGCAGGCTGGAGGATGACAAGGTGAAGTTGAAAGTGAGTATTATTTGTATGAAGTGCTTCCCATCGTCTACGTTCTCGCTGCGCCCAGAGCAGGCTGGAGGATGACAAGGTGATGTTGAAAGTGAGTATTATTTGTATGAGGTATTTTCTACCGTCTACGTCTAGATGCTTCCAAAACAAGTTAAAAAATGACACGATGACGTTGAAAATGATTTTCATTTTTATCAAATGCTTTTATCGTCTATGATGTTTCATTTGAAAGATTCATTGAAGACCCTAAAAATTCTGATACTCCCTGATTGCCATAAATTTTCTCCTCGAAGTTTTATGCACAAAATACCTGGTACTAACGAAAAATATGACTTCCGATGTCAAATTAACACTCACACTATCATGATCACTCGACGAGAAATAGTAATAAGCTCATACTTTCTTGATACATGAATGTCATATCATGAAATAGCTTTCTTTTCGGTGTTACCAAATTCTGGAGTTCCACAATCCCATATTTGCGATACCCGTCTCACTCGGCCTTCAAAATAGACGTAAAATAACTAAAAAATTAAAACAAATGATGCGAGCAAACTTGAAATGCCGTACAATATATCGTTTTTAATCACTGTCCTACACCTCGAAAAAAAAGAAGGGTAAATCTCTTATTACAAAGCTACATTGAAAACGAGAAGACATCTGATGAAGAAAAACGTTGACTAGCATTTCAAATTGTATGTTCTCTCGGCTTGATTCTAGCGTATTTGTGTTGCGGGCTCAGCTAGTTCTAAGGTAGACACATAAGTGCACTAATTAGTTTACAGCAGGGTTTGTTCATCTCTTGATAGGTTGCCATAGAGGCCTCGTAACTCATTCGGCTCACAATGCTAATTTTGTCTGTTTGAGTTTATTTTCATGTCTTAATTGTTACAATGTGCTTGCTTTTAGTAAATAAATCTTTCATTTCTGAAAAAATTTACCTCTGTTGGATGCAACTATAGTATCTAAAAGAATTAGCGGTGTAGGAGTATATGTGAGGTCCCAAGTGGAAAATTAGGTAGGCCTTCCTTTCATTGAAACAAAATAGTTTTGGGGAAGTTGCTCTTTTTGGTCCGCAGCTGTCCTTCGCTTCAGTGCTTATAACTTCGTTCTCCAACTTTTGTCTTCTTTCACAAACTTCTCTCTATCTCACCGTTTCTATTCGCTCTGTATTGAAATACACTTTCCCCATTCCCTTAGTGTCAAACAAGATGGTACCTAATGAAGCACATCTTTTGCTTGGCGATAACGCAAGTTTATTCAAAACTTAAAAGCAAAGAATAAAATTCTAAACATTTATGGAATGTTTCGGGATAAATCCCATCATTAGCTGAAAACACACGATATGAAATAAATGTGATTTGTTACAGACAAATGGTTTACGAGAATAAAAAATTCAGATTGCATTCAAATTGAAATTAAATTCAAATTGAAAATCATTAAGACGCTTTTGAACCGTGCCTTCCTAATTTTCTTCAATTTTACTGTAATGCATTTTGAGTTTGAAACTCTTAAAAAATTTTTCGTAAACAATGGACATTTGCTAACTTTATTAGGGTTTCAGTTGAAGTAGTGTATGTCCAAAAAGCTTGATGGTCTTCCGTCCGTCAGCGACCCAAATAAAAAGCTTTACATTTCTTTCCCATATTTCGGTGCTCAATCTGAGAAACCTAAAGAAGAGCTGAAATCTCTTGTGCTTAAATACTTCAACATTAAATTGAATGTTACTTCTGTAAACCACTTTTGTATTAGATTGTATTAGATCATTTTTCAGTTTCAAGGAAAAACTTCCCGTTGCGATGCGATTCTATATTGTTTATGAATATAGTTGTGCACAGTGTGCATCCAGGTACATCGGTTGCACCGGTCGTACCCTAGGACAGAGGATCGCAGAGCATAGGGGAGTCAGTTACCGCATAGGATCAAGGCTAGAACAACCACCTCATTCTACAATCCGTATTCACGCAGAGAACTGTAATTCCATTATCGGAAATAATAATTCTTCAATCAGAGCGCAGGGGTCAAATTTTACTGACGTACGCATTTTAGAATCACTGCACATTTTAAAGGGTAGACCAGCATCGAATGATACGTCTAGTTGTCTAGTTCTTTCCCACTGAGTATTTCCATCTGAATTTTTTAATCTCGTAGACCGTTTGTCTGTAACTAATCACATTTATTTCATATCGTGTCTTTTTTAGCTGATGATTGGATTGATCCCGAAACGTTCCAAAAATGTTTAGAATTTTGTTCTTCGCTTTTACATTTTTTTAGGATGGTGCCTTCCTCGTTTCTCCCTTGGGGAGACCTTTTTTGAGTATGGAAAAAACTCTAACGATTATAATCTAATCTAATGTTCCCAAATGATTACCTGTCATCATAAACTTTTTAAGCTATACGGACATTGCTAGAAGTATGTATGAAGTATGCACGATTAAGAGCTAGATAAAGCCTGATGTACCTTGTCAAGTGAGGCAAATACGGAGTTCGCTTCTGTAGTCTACATTACTGATAAGCTCATGATATTTTAGAATTATTCGATCTCCACATATGAGGATACCAAAAGTCATTAAGAAGTTGCCTACGTATAGATTTCACCTCGACAACTGATCAGTAATAATTCTGAGCGTACTCGTAGCTGTTCCGCGCACTAAATGACTTCTGATTGTTATTTCAAGTGGCAATAATTAATTATGTCTCGTTTGACCAGATTGCAAACTCAAGTTTATCATCTATAATATATTGCTTTCGTCGCCTCACCTGGCATTGGAGCACGATTTTTCATCGATTCCGTTGTGACGCAACCAAATTTTTTCGCGACTGCTGTGATGGCGTCAGGTCCGTTGTAGGCCCACCTCATGCCCTGGAATATTAAGTGACTTGCTGTTGCAATGTCATTTTCTATTTTACCCAGGATGTAGAAATTTAGCCAAGTTGTAGCATTTTACCGAAGACGTAGAGTGGCGTCAGAAAGTAACTCTGCGATGCCAATATTTTCATAAAATTGTACATTAAATTGAAATTTTGGTAGTTGACTAACCATAATAAGTTATATACTCAGAGTTATTTCTTTATCAAAGTATCGTATTCATTTTTTTAAATTGTATTTTTCCTTAGCTAAATATCTAGATACATTTCTTTAAACGTGACAAAATGAAACTTTGCAAGAAAAAAAATTAAAGCTCCGCAGTTAAAAATTAAACGTTAATCTCAATAATTTATCCACATTTCAGATCACAGTCCTTAAATCCTGCTAAAAGCTGCTCCAATGTGCTTAACGTCGTAATTCCGAAAAAATGTACTAAGAATGCCTTGTCTTCCTCGTTGTGATTCTGAGGAGCTTATTAAACTCGAAACTCGATAAAATCCGATCATCGGCAGTGTCCAAAATAGTCTAAAATAACAACAATGAGGAATAAAATGAACACATTTAAGTTGAGAGGTTGCACTGAAAGACGCAAACCGATGATATCGGTAAAGAACAGAAAGCGCCGTTTTGAATTCGTCAGACGAAGGTTTTGCCGCCTCTTTCTGGCAGATTGTGCTTTTTCGCGATGAAAGCAAATTCAATAGCTAGGCAGCGATGGCTGGCAATGTGTTCGACGAATGAGAGAAGAGGAATATCATCCCAGGTGTATACAGTAGTTCCAGCACTTCAAGGTGGTGGAGGTTCTGTCGCATGTTAGATGCGCATTTTTTACCCTATTACGATAATAATTGAGACGAGAATTCCATCTTCATGCTGGATAATACTCCCATATATGCCCACAGTGGCTCATTTAAAAAAATCTTCCTGGAGCATAGCATTTAATGTTTGATTGGCCTGCCCATTCACCAAATTTTGATCCACTCGAGAACGTGCGACACCATATTAAGCAAAAGTTACGAAAAGACACCTTAAATAATCTGGATGAACCTTGGGCTGAAATTAACATGTTTACTGCCGATTTACCACAAGGTAAATTGATCTTTCATGTATCGGCGTGAAATAACAGCTTTTCAATTATTTCAACCTCTCTTTTTAGGAGAGATTTAACCACACGAGAAAAAAAATATCATCAAGCTATTACACTTACGCACTTGAAAAGCGTGAAGGACGCGTTTTCAACCACTCGACCACGGTGACTTCCACAATTTAATTGGAATGAGAGAAACTTATCGTTTCATTCTGGGCTCATCTGGAAAGTATACCTGGTGTTGTGTAATTAGATGAACATACATTGTAACTTGAAATCATCTGTGTCATGTCTTCCTCCTCGACCCCTCGCGAACGAAGTGTTCGCTTGAAAAAATCTTACAATCATTGGCTCTGAGGAGGATGTAACATAAGGGGACGCAGCGACTTCTACCAAACGACGCTGTTGTCCAGAAGATGCTAACTTTCTTTCTACGAGTAAGAATGAATTGTTCTCTCCATACCTTCAACTGATAGTGTGTTGGCGCGGTAATTTCTGGTCCCGAGTTCGAATCCCACGAGCTCCTCGTACATTTATTTGATTTGAAAAACCTTGTGGAGGACGTAAGCTTCCCGTACTAGATTCATTAACTGTTTCTGGGTGTTGTTGGACCTTGAACTCTCGATGCATAAGGGAATATATCTGTCAGGACGTAAGCCTGCTTTCACTGTGCCAACATTGCTTTCGTTGTGCTTCGGTCATCTTTTAGGGTGATCGATAGCGCAGTCGATAGTGTGTTGGCGCGGTAATTTCTGGTCCCGAGTTCGAATCCCACGAGCTCCTCGTACATTTAGATGAACATACTTTAACGATATACAGAAAAAAGCTAAATAAAACGATTTTCTTGGGTGACAAAAACCTCAAAACTCTTTCGTTTTCGAGATATATCTTGAAATCATTTTAGATTCCCGTAGGAATAGGCTAAAGCGAGCGCCAACAGCCTGCCCAAGAAATTAGATTTTATTCGTTGGCTGCATTGTGAGCCTATTCGTACGGGAATCTGAAATTATTTCAGGTCGTCATTTCTTGAAAAAGGAGTTTTCAGGTTTTTGTCACTCGCTTAAATCGTTTTATTTAGCGTTTTTCTGTACATGGTTAAAATATGTGAATCAAATTACACAACACCTTGTATATTATACTTTCCAGATTATATATTATATGTAATTGAGTTCACGCCAGCGGTTGACCTCGACAACTTAGTTAAAACATAGGTCACGTCTGTGTCATGTCTTCCTCCTCGACCCCTCGCGAACGAAGTGTTCGCTTGAAAAAATCTTACAATCATTGGCTCTGAGGAGGATGTAACATAAGGGGACGCAGCGACTTCTACCAAACGACGCTGTTGTCCAGAAGATGCTAACTTTCTTTCTACGAGTAAGAATGAATTGTTCTCTCTAAAACGTATGACCATATGACCATACCTTCAACTGAATACTAATTCTAGTACATAGTTGGATAGATTTCGGCCAATATGAGAACGACGCAGCGCGACGCGAGGATATAAATAAGACCAGTTATTAATAGCTTCAGTCAAGCATCGAATAACTTAAATAACTGGGGCTAATTTTTCTCCGTACAAGTTGACGATGGCAATGAATGATGCATAAGGTGAGCATCAAATGATTTGCTGTCTTTCTTTTCACTTTTGTAGTCCCTGTAGCAGGAGTATGTTTAGGGTGTTCATGAAGCCTGTATCAAGCACATTTGAGTCAATGATAATAGGAAATAACGTGTATGTAACTTATAACTATCAAGCAAATCCAATCATACAGGACTTACGCAAATGTCCATCAGAAGGTGAATGAGAATAAAAAAATTCACACAAAAAATATCGATAAATAAGTCGCTAACTATATAATTAAATTAACTAAATACCAAAATAAATGGATATTAACGAAGTTATTTATCATTTCCATGTTATCCATTTCCCACTGGGTTCTGATTCGTATTCGTGCTTCTCATACGATTTTAGACTCGTTTTCTCGACAAAAATTTCAGCAAATATTTTGTTTCAACGTTTAAAGTGCACAGAATTTTACATTGAGCTAAAAATCTACTACTTTCAAAGACTTAAGGAGAGAGAGTACTGAGAATCCTCTCTTTCCACAAGTATTACGGTTAATCTCCCTCCAATAAAAAGATAATTTCTAAGTCCATGTCAGTGTTACCATTGGGTGGCGTAGATCGAAATACTATGACGTGCATTTACTGAACCATATTTTGTTCGTTATAACTCATAAAGGCGATGAAGAGTAGGCTACTCAAGTGTAAAGCATGATGAAATTCGCACTTTCTTTAGATGACTAAATAAGTGATTTCTAGTATTTTGACTCGTATTTTCTCGTCTTCTGACCAAATCGAGGGCTGTTTAAGGCTGCTAGTATGAGGAATTCATCGCTAGTAACACGAAATAACGCTCTCTTGATTTTCCAAAGTTCTTAAACTGCGCAGCCTCACGCAGGACATATGCCATGCAGCTAGCTACTAAAGTTCAGTTGACATTTTTGCGCAGTCGCAGTGCAGCGCCGGTGCTGCCCGGCTCGTGATTGCGGCTTTGAATGACGGCAGCTTAATCTCATGCGTGATATTTAAAGGAT
This sequence comes from Platorchestia sp. MABIK, assembly GCA_014220935.1. Taxonomy (NCBI): domain Eukaryota; kingdom Metazoa; phylum Arthropoda; class Malacostraca; order Amphipoda; family Talitridae; genus Platorchestia; species Platorchestia sp. MABIK. The sequence continues at coordinate 5,891 of JACJUY010012446.1, read as the reverse complement.
GTTTTATTCTAACCAATCAAGCCTGATACATCCCATCTTGTGCATACCATCTTGGTTTCCATCTTATAACTAACACCAGGGCGCAATTACAATTACCTCCCGGCCAAGCCGGAACTCATTTCCGACACTTTGGTGGAGTGAGAAACTGTGGCCTAGTTCTTCCTTTTCCCAACGGGGAGAAATCACCGGGCGGTACTGCCGGGATTCGAACTGTCGACACCTTCCCGTAAAGGGCGCGTTCTTAACCACTTGGTCACGGTGACCACAATTCAATTTGAGTAACAGCAACTTTTGGCCTTAACCTGGGCTGAGCTGGAAGGTAAATGGCCTGGCCGCAGCACTCACGTCATAGTTCTCAGCGACGTAGACCATCACTTGGAGCAGCATCGGGTGGCCAGGCTCGAAGTGGAAAACCGCGTTGCTGATCTGTTTCTGTTGGTACGCCTGCAGCACCCGAAAATGTCAGTATTCTAACGTTTTAGTGTTTTCACACCCTGGATGACGGTAAATGGTACCGAACTTCATCGCTTTTGAATATTGACAAATACTAAAAGTGAGTGAAAAGGAAATTACATAAATCTAATGATATGGAAGGAAAACATTTCAGTTAAATTTGTAACATATGAAATATTTTGAGCAGGAAACAAAAATATATTGTTTGAATTAAAATCCCGTAAGTGAACTATAACAATACGAGCATTTCGAGCACTTATCGTAAAACTGTATTGCTTCAAGTCCTACTGGGGAACTAAGCCCCAAGTCCTAATCATACCCCAACTTTATTGAACATAACATACACACAATGTGACAAAAAAAAATTATTTTCTGCACGAGTTTTCAGCGTGGTTTGATGTGAAATGTTGCGAATATAGGAGTAAAATCTATTAGGCATTTTACTCCCCACGAAGTAAGTCTAGCCAGCATGTGATTTAAATGTTAATAATATAAGCTCATACAGAATTGTCGCCGAAATTTTGGTCTGGCCACTGAACCCTATACACGAGCTGGTCAGCACGCATAGCCTGGCTTGTGGTGCAGAAAATCTCTTCAAAAGCTGAACCTAAGCTCGAATCTCCAGCTGTATATCCGTATTTATTATATCAGGTTTGTCGCTGTGCTTTTACGAAGGAAGTGGAGAGTTAATGTATATACTAGAAAAAGTGGCTAAGTACCGCTAAGAAGTTTGGCAAACTTTGTACTGTCTTGAGAGCGATGATGTCAAGATCGGAGTAGAGTCCTCCTGATTTGTAGACAACCGCAAGTCTCCCGATGTCGCTCAAGTGATTGGGTAAGTAAGCTGAAAGAGAAACATTGAGAGTAGACACGATAGTATTTTCATTTCTATTGCTAAATCTTTGTTGTGCAAACATTACAATAAGTGCTTTAAGATAAGAAGTAGTAAGCGTGCTGAAAATTACTAACTCCACGGCAGTCTGCAGTGTTACCTAGTCAAGATTTACGGCGACACATTCAGAGAGGTTCAAGAAGGGGATGTCGGTGCACTATTTCAATTTGTCCTTCCCTCTAAGGATCGCCTTCTACTCTGGCTTTCGAAAGTTATTCAAAGAAATTAATACTGGAATTCCGGACCCAAAATATTATTATATTCGAACATGTTAATGGGAAGTTAGACAAAACCTACAAGTAACATAAGGGCCCTTTTAAATTATTTATACATTCTCCAAACTACCACATAAAACATTGGCTGAGTAGTAACATCTGAAATGTTTTTAAACAAACTTTGATAATTTTGCATTGGACTGAATTTCTCATAAAAACTCATAGGTTGCGCAAAAAAAAAACAAATTTTCAAGTCCAAGTAGCTATTCTTTTACAATCCATCCGGATCGTGACGAGCACACTGTTTTCTATACATTAACATGTTCGATCGCCCAGTAACATTATAGACCGATGAGAAAAATTTGTTCTTTGAAGGCTTAGAAGACTTCAAAATTACCGTTTTCTTGAACGGAAAAATATATGGCGTTGCAGGACACTGGTGCGCTGAACAGTTTTGTTCCGGTAGGGAAGAAGTTGATTGCTTATAGCATTATCGACCATTGCTTTAGATTTATCAATTATTCAACCCTCGAAGTAATTTATGAACTGTTTGAAAATTGCATTATTTCATTGTTTCAAATGGGAAGCAAAGCGTTCCTTGAATACGGAAAAAATAATTGAACGTACTCAAATTAGTTAATACACAGACATGTAGAAGCATTGTAAACATGGTACTGTTGGTTGCACTTTCATAGATCTAAAACTCACGTGTCTTCCAGAATTTTTTTGACTTGTACAAGGACAGGAGAGGTGTTTCCGTCAGTAGAAGCTCAAAGTCGAGAAATGCGACCCGCAAGTTCTCGTGAACTGACCGTAAAGATTCTAAATCATCCAGAGTTGACTGGTGAAGCGACCGTGACGTAGTAAGGAACCACACCACTCCGCTTGGGTTGGTGGCGCAGAAGCTGTAGCAGTAGGGGGATAATGTGAGAGATTGTAACCATAAATTCACAGCGGAAAAAATACGTTTTATTTCAATCAAGTCTGATTCATATCATTTTGTACATTAGTTTTTCAAATGCCTTCTAACTAATAAAGGATGCAATAGTGATTACCCCCCGGTTAAATCGGTATCCATTTCCCACACATGGGTAGAGTGAGGAATTATAATTGAGTACTCTCTTTTCCCGTGGGGAGAATCATAGGGCAGCAAAAAATTAGGAATTGGATAATCATTTGCTTGGCCGAGAGTTGACAAATGAACGGAATCATAGTAGAACGTTCAAGTTAGAACCAATTTAAGGAAAAATAGAAGGATCTACGTTATCGCAAAAGTTTTAAAAAGTTGACGCTTCGTATTCATGAAAACCCATGATCAGTACCTGGAAGATGAAAAGTATGGATAAAATAAATTCTTTAGTGAAGTTATTTATGCTCTTAGATGAAGTTTTTGACTCCCAAAAACTTTGTTCCTCGAGGAACAATTTTAGTGTTCCTCCGGGATCTGTTCTTGGTCCGCTGTTGTATTCTATTTCAATCAATGATTTCCCTTCGTTGCTCTCTCTTACAAGCATTACTATGCCTACAGATGATATTCAAATTGCAATGAGAAGTTCTGTAGCTGAATTACCGAAGATGTAGCTGCGAGCGGAAGGTCTCTTACGTATCCTGAAATCACGCCGTGACTAAAATGATCTCAAACTATATACAGAAAAAACCAAATGCATTTTTTTATTCAAATATTCATATTAAAAAATTTAAAATTTGTCTGTAACTGAAGGAAATGATAGACTTAAGCCATTAGAAAAAGTACAAAAATGCAGGCTTTTGGTTCGATCAAAATGTTTATTTTAAATCTCCCATGGAGAAAACTTGCAACTGAATTAATGGAACCTCAATTTTTTTAACGTTTAAAAAGTATTCCCGATAAAAATTTAATTCATTTGCCATTATCGCATTTTGGCAGAGTGGTATAATTAGGCACACCTCAACATCTTCAAAGAGAGTTACAAAAATTATGAATTTCGGAGTAAAAAAGATATGCTAAGGTACATTTAAATGAAGCGACCATGTACTTTCTGTCTCTAAAATATATTCGGCTGGGCTCCTAAATTATTCACTCATTCAAGAATGATTCCAAACTTTTGAAAACCATTACGAATTCTCCTTTTTATGCTGATATTGTACAATTCATCCATCACTCTGTAACGTACTAATTGCCGAATCGGGTAAAAGATGTTCTGGTAACTATATTATGAGTCATCTCAAAACACTCAACATTCAAATACGAATAGAAATAAAATCACATACTCAAATGAGGCAGTAGAGGACGCTCTGACTGAATCTAACCGAACAGCGATATTCCCCACTAAGGGACTTCCACAAACGTTAAATCCAAAACCACAACCCAATGATTCTAAACAAAGAACTACCGCTAATAGAAGAGGCCAGATGTCGATATCAAGAGGAATTCATTCATTAAAAATTATAATCTTCATGTGTCATTAATTTTTTTATTTTGTTGAAGGAAAATTATATAACCTGCTTTTAATAATTTCTCATTGGATAATAATGATTGTTTCTGTTGAGAATAGAACTTTAATGAATAATCATCAGACGACGTTGCTTGCTCAAGAGGTTTGATGATAATGGTTACGTTACGATCTCGATGCTGGGAATGCGTTACCCTCAGATGGCTAAGCCCGGGCACTCCTATTTACGACCATGTTTGATGTAGTGTGTTATTTTCCGCCCGCCGACCCTTCTGGTATGGCGAGGAACTATCTTGATAAAATCTCCTTGTTGTCATTAAATGATAAAATTTAAGTGCCGTGTAATAGAACTTGAAGTTCCCATTCCAATCGTAAACCAGGACCTTACGAGCAAGATATGTGGCATTATTTACCTGTGCTCACATGAGCCCTATCCATTTCACTGATTCACGCGTAAGATTATCCTTGACGCGTGGGATTACCTTTCATGCGTAGACTTATCTTTGATGTAGTAGGTTTATCATATAGTAGGCATATGTTTAAAGCACTAGGTAATTCCAGAATTCTTCCCTTTTTAAACAGTAAATCTTAAATGTGATTGAGGTCGTCTTACTTCCTGGTTGAACATGGAATTGCAAGTAGTCGCTGACGTTTTAAAGTTGATGGTGACACAAATGCTCTGTCAAGCTTACTTTGAACGATACCTATTACTTTAAAATTTTCAATTTTATGAATAATTTATGGCAACCGGAGCGACGAGAAAAGGCTCATTATGACCAATATAAAAATATGGTGAGAATACGCCGGGAGCGTATCGCGTTGCATTCATTCTTAAATTAATGACGAGAAAGTCTCCCGTTGGTCCCGCACTATTGAAAGGGATGTTAATTCGTAAAGATGGTTGTCATAAATATTGATCATGATAACTAACAACATAAATAGATCCTTTTTATTCGTTTTCGGCTTTACTTATTTATTTTCGGCTTTAAAGCCACCAAGTATCAAAATAAAGCCGCATTATCAACCAAAGCCGCAGCAGTGGGATTCACTTCCCTTGGAACAACCATTATCTGATATTTGGCTTACTGTGGAAGAACGCCTCAAAGTATCAAAATCCCTCAAACAATGAGAGAATTTAAAACCAAAATAACACGTCATTTTCTGTCCCAACAGTAATTGTACGAGTATGCTGCATTACATACTGAAAGAATGGTTACGAAATATTTTCGCCCATTACAGAACATTGCTTAATTTTCGATCCAAAGTATTTGTAGTGTGCGTTTAGATGTGATCTTTTGTGTGCTAGAACGTATTATGTACATACGTACAATAGTCAGTGCAAAATTGCTAAGCCAGTAGCTTTCATTTATGCTGCAAATACCGCATTTTTTCTATTGATTCTCAACTTGTCGCGTTACTTCACACATCAGTTCCTTATGTTGCTATTGTCAAGCCCATGCGTCAAAGTGTGTAAATATGCAGCAAATGAATTGAAAATTATAAATTTTAAAAGCGGAATGCGCTGTCACTATATTTCATAGATTCCTCATAATTCAAAAACATCGGTCGCTAACGCGAGATCGCTCAGCTAATGTGTCTCTGTAAATAGACTAACCTTTTATTACGGCGTTATTACCAATGTTCAACGTCTCTCCCTCTGTGAGCTGCGTTAATAAGACTTTGAACGTAGTGCAAAATAACCAAGAGAACACTTCTGATGTTTCCCCTCGCCATGTTATTCAACCATTGGCAGGGCTGTTAAAATGCCTCTTATTCCCAGTCGGAAATTATGGTTGTGCTTATAGCAGAATATAGTAGAGTATGAGAAGTTGAGGTCGATTATGGTTATGAAAACATTATGGTCGAGATGCCGACCAATACTCAACGTTGCTTATGGCA
>JACJUY010012445.1:0-22321 GCA_014220935.1 Platorchestia sp. MABIK | reverse complement strand
CCCTAGAAGTCGCTGAACTTGTTCGGGCCCACAGGTAGCTATACTCTAGTTTGACCATTGTACTAGCATTAAGAATCATTCTACCTCTGTATCACCTGTGGTAAATAAATTGTTTAAAAAAATTGTTTAAAACAATCTCATCACTTCAATAAGATCCATCACGGAAAAATTCTTTAAATCCGTTGTAGGTCAAAACTTCACAAACTATCGCTTCCTTAGTGAGCGTTACACGTCTCTGTAATGCACAATGTAGAAAGATTAATGAAAATTAGCATATTTTGAGGTTAGGATTCATCAACAAATCAACTCATCGTATGATAGACAAGCTCTGAAATAAATTTTTGCGTGAGTGTTTGTTTATTTGTTTAAGATGTGCGTGTTGTGCTACTTTTATTCAGAATTATTTTTTCGGCGAACCTTTTCTCACTGCATATTAAAAGACAATTTAGGACGGTATTTGTCTATTTCAGCAAAACATTTTATGTCTTTCCATATTACGTTTTAGCTTAAAAAAACCTCTGAGACATCTCACCATGGATAAAATATCCAACAGGACATACACATATATTTCAAAAACCTAAGAATCCATCACCGTGGTTATATTGATGTGCCTATCAATTAAAGACTTTTGTTTTAGTAAAGTTTTAAATGCCTATGTGTTGTTTTACATGTCATGTTTCAAGTTAAATGAAGGTTAACGTATTTTTTCCTCGATTTCTACATTTAGGGTAAATTTTGTTCGTTCGTGGGAACCCTCCCACGTGCAGTGTACTTTAAAACTACTTTTGTAAACAACCTGATTGGAGGAAGAAGTGTGTACTAAGTGTTCCTTTGAGCTTATAATTTTTGGTACTTGCGGTGTATGAAATTACGTTCCATTTTTTGTAATTATGCTCGTACATGCTAACACCTGCGACACAGCAGCAGCACTGAGTTTTTGAATTCAATGTTCCAGCTTGGTTGTCCGAATGAAATTGAATGAAGTAGTGTTTCGGACATGTCTGTTGCACAGGTGCTGAATTCTTGTGTCAATATTGTGTCTTCTCGAGAGAATTGTAGGCCGCTACAAAGGCCCCGACACTGTCGGACCTCACTTTCAAGTTCAAGTGAATACTTAGAAAATCTAATGGAAGAATACTCGATTTCCTCACATGGCAATGGAATGAACTCAGTCAAGTCAGTTGCTTAATGGTGTGTTGAGTTGTGTTACTTGTGTTGAATAAATATTAGAGACTCTAGTGCTCTGTTTCATTAGCAATAACTGCCTCAGTCAAAGTTCATGTGGATATTTTAATTTAATACATGTTGCTCTATTCCTGGTTGAATTTGCAGCAGTATGCTGCTGAGGTTAACATTTGAGTTTAATTATTGTTGGTATATTTTAGGTCAGTTTTTCAGTAGTAATTGTTGAGGCTAAAATTATATCGGCAGGCGCAGCATACCGGTATTATACTGCGGCCTGCCGGTCTATAATTATAGTTAAATTAGTGAATTTTATGTGGAATATTCAAGGTAAACATATGGTTGATAGTTTTCTTAATGCACACATGGAATTTAAAAATTTGGTTAACAAGAATCACCAAAGGAACACGTTTAAAAACATTTCACGCAAATGACAGTTTGCGTGCTAATGCACAATTTTTGAGATATAACGAATTACGTTCAGGTAAGAATAACATTATAGTGTTGGCTGCGTTGTGCCTGCATTGTTGGAACATGTGTAGTATTTTGGTATGAAACCATAAGTGTCAATATAGCTAAGTTAAGTTATTTTAGCATTTATTTAGGTTAGTTTATTCAGCTAACCTAATGTTCCCTAACTAATCTAAGCCATCATCACATCAATAGTGTTTTACAGCATATTTATGTGTTCATTTCTTTACTGTTAAATAAGACATTCCTATAACTTCAAAGTTTAACACGTTCCCTGCGTAGTGGGCCATTTGTGGACTAACGGGTAAATTCCTCAATTACGTGTTGGAATGAGAATACGGGACATTTTATATGTTTCACAACATTTGTTAAAAATGATTATCATACAGGGTGATCTGTGATTGTGCAATTCTATTTTTATGTTTGTGAGGAAGACGTAAAATTAATTCAAGCTTGAAAATCAATTTCCCTATTGTGGAACTTGCAACCAAACCAACCGTTAACATCCGCAGGAGCGCAGGGAATATGTTAATAACTCAAAAATTGCGCAACAGTAAGCAAAATGTCATTTCTCTGAAATATTCTTGTGTTCCTTAAGGGAACCATTTCCAAAAACTGGAAACTTTTTTCTATTGAATGCACGTCTATGAAAATTTGCAGACTACTAGATCTCCACATTTGTAACAACTTATCTGAAACGAAATTTTTTCAGTAGGGCATTGAAAATAAATTATTCGTAATAATAAAAAAATATATATAAATATTTGTCCTAATATCTCCAAAATTTACAAAGCTAGAGCAATGCGGTTTGTTGCATTTGAAAGTAAAATGTGTGCTCTAAATTGCTCTAGGTTCATTAATGAAGAAAAAGGTCCGCAAGGGGGATGCTCTCCCCCTCTTGGGGGGGCGCTAGCTCTGGGATACGTTTCTGATATTTCTACAGACATTCAGGGACATATCTCAAACTCTTTTAAAGCAATAAAAAGAACAATCAGGAAAATCTGATCTTTGACTGAGATGACTCGGAAATGGTTCCCGTTAGTGATTCTTTGGAACAGAATTTTCCTTTTTCGTGATTGCATTAAAGTAAACATTGACCAAACATACTGGTGGATCTTGTTAGATTGAATATTTTAATATAGTAATTTGGTGTATTCCTGATAATTTTGTACTATGTACTAGTGAATTGTTGAAATATTTCTTGTAGAGTTTATCAGTTTATTAAACGTAATTGTCAGCCTATTTCATTGAAATATTCTGTTATGATTTTCATAAAAGATAATTAATATTGAATTTTAACCCTTCACCGCATGGTATGTTGCATACCAAATTATGCTGAACATGGAAATAAAAAATTGAAAAAAGTCTATTTTCATGGTTTGTACCACTAATGAGACCTATATATGATGTGAACATGTATGATACGTATTCAATTCACCCCTCAAGCAGAAGAATTCAATTCGAATTCCATTGCTATAAGTGCATTTCCAAAAATAAGTTATGCAGTGATAGGATAAAATTAGACAAGTTGATTGATCAAAAATTTTGAAATTATGTGATCCTTTGACGCTCACTGGTGGCTATAGACGTCATGCTAGTTTTACACAAATGCACACCACAGGGATGCTACCAATAACCAATTATTTGTGATTTCTGAGAAGTAATGTGTAAAAAATGAAAATATATCAATAACACCTAATAAGAATAGGAGATAATGGCAAAGAAAATAAATGAGGATCATCACAAGGCAATGACACATACCCACCCACGCTCACTGTCAGAGCAACATTGAAAGAAGCTGTCAACTTGGTGCATATACGTCTCGGATAGATGGCGCTTTACAATCAATCATCGCAAGTCCAAAACACTCGTGCATTTACTCAAACTTGGAACATAAGATGCATCTTCAGTTTGGTCATATGTAGTAACACGTAGTTTTGATGTCTCTTCACATCTAGTTGTGTTTATGTGAGGTTTAATTTGGACGGCTATAGACGTCTTTGTTTTTTTGTGATGAGCATGAATAAATTCATTTCTATTACAAGTTAAATGGTCGGGATGGTCAGTTTGTGCAGTTGATAATTCTTTGAGGTTATTGTTGTCATTGTTGGTCAATGTTTTAAATATAAAATTATATATGAAGAGTTTGTAGAGATCCATAAGTTTAAGTATTTGTAAACTTTTGAATGCAGATTTAGTGATGTAGATAGATAGATAGTGATGGTTGGCTGGCTTACTAGCACCTAGATTAAATGGAATAAGATAGACTTGAATATTATTTTCTTTTGGAGATCATGCTAGTACCTTCAATATTTTGCTGTATTGCTGATGGATGTGTCCATGTTTTGTCTAATCACTCTTTTTGTTTTTGTTCACTTTTGTTTTTCACTTTTTGTTTTTCTAATCACTCTCTCCTAGGGGGAAATTGCAGCATACCTTGGAACACATTAAAAAGTTCTTGGTGCTATTTTCTTTTTTCCCCAATGTGTGATGTATCTACTTAACAATAATACACAGCTGGTTGCTTGGTTGGTTTGTCTCTCTGTGAAAATCTAAGGATTTACATAAGGAGGATTATCAAAGTTAATATATGAAAGGAAGAATCTGTAATTTGTCATGCGTTGGGATTAAGCTGGATGGGCTTAATGACTGTATCTGTGATACGAGTTTCACAGGACAATCCAATCCTGTCATATTCGACGGGCTGTGTTCACTTGCGTGAGAAAATGTTTTGCCCTTGTTGTTGAGACATGGGCACATGTAGGCAAGAGTGGAACCCCGGCAAAGAATTGTGTACTAGTTAACTCGATTGTGCAAAAGTGTATGACGGATTAGGTTTTGTAACCTTTCAACACACTTAATTTATAATTGTGTTCCATTTTTGGGACTGCTGATCATGTTGTCATTTTAGGTAACATTCTTTTAGTTTGCAATGTGACTGCTGTTTTGAAAGCTGTTTAATGCATCATTGTTTCACTTTATTTTAATAGTATTTTAATGGTTATTGTAAAGCCACTATCAAATTAAAAAAAAACACATTTAAATTTGTTTGTGATCTTTCTTAATTTTGACAAGTTTATGATTATTGACTCATCAAACTTTAGTAAGGTAGCACAAATATATGCATCTACTTTTGCAATGTTTCTTACTTGTACTTCTAGTAGGCCAATTCTTAGGGAATCTTATGCTTAAGAATTTTACATTTACTTTTTATCATTGATTTTCCTTTTCTTCTAACAAGTGAGAGTTCTCACTTGATTTCATTACTGTGTGGATTGATGATAATTCTCAATTTAAAATGCTATTGTATGTCTCACGATTAATAAGCTCCGAAATGTCTTTCTTTCAGTTTTGTTTTATTCTTAATTAAAATGCAGGAAAGTCAGTGGCAAAAGAAGAAGAAACGCAAGAGGAGCCAGTCCAAAAGCAATGGACTTCCTTCACAAAATGGTGCTGTCACGTCAGCATCAAAGAGGTTAGCTGCACAATAGGGTGTCCATTTTGGTGTCATTGAATTTACTCATCAGGTCAAACTTTCTCTTGTTTTTTTCATGAATTTTGTTTTGTGCAACTTTGGTTCACACCACTTGGGTTACTGATATAACCTATTTTCAGAAACCTGTCCTTTGATAAAAAGCGTGGGTGAGTGTTTTTATCTGCCATCACTTTGCAGTTTTATGATCAAAGTTTTATGTATAGTTTACTGTCTATAGTATGTGTTTGGTTTTGTAAAGTTAGACAAATGGTTTATTTTATGTGAGTTAACACTTGAAACCATATATAATACTCAGGAAATAAAATTACAAAGGGCTGAAAGATAACACAAGTACTAAAATGTCATCATTAAATGTGTGACCAGACTATTTTTTAAGACAAGAAGGCTGGCATCTTTCATTTCTAAAACACTTGTTCTTTTTGGCACAGAAATTGTTTATCTTGAATTAGCTGGCATTATGGAGTCATCACCTTACGACCGCTTGTGGTTCTGACCAACAGGTCGTAAGACAGTTTGAACGCAAGTCAGGTCTGTGTTATCCCATGCATACCTAGCCTTTCTACAAGTTTGGGTCAAAATTCAACCTCTTCTTGAGTTAACCCATTCCAAATGGCGGAACTAGATGTATATAGTTCGTCCCAAAAATGGTCCCATTCAGTACGATCAGTAACGCTACAATATATAGATCATTTCAAAATTTATGCACGCTGGTAGATACCCTGCTGCTTGGAATGGGTTAATATTGTCTACCTTTCTTTACTGTATTTCCAACCTTTTCTTTAGTGTATTCAGTTGAAAATCTTATTACCTACCTTTCTGCTGGTCTAGGCTGATGATACACAGCTGTGCACATTTTCCTTATGTGAACATTTACAATACCTGCATTATTCGTCACATAATTTCATATAAAAGGAATAAGGGAATAAATGTGTACACAGCTATGCATGTTTGTCCTTGCATTGTGGCTGCCACAAATATAGTCTCTCATGGAGATCCATTGTATGTTTGTTGCATGCACCTAACAGAATTACACGTCAGTGTCCCAATATCACAATCAAGCATTAATGAACATTGTGTGTTTCAGTTTGCTGCAGCGTCTCCAGGGTGTTATTGATCGGCTGCAGTCGAAGACATGTTCAATTGACCTGCGCAACGATGGGCCTGCATTTGTCAAGCTTGCCACTCAGGTACCTTGCGCACGCTTTGTAATTCATATTATTTTTTGGATTGTTATCTAGATCTTATTTGATGTTTTAGTCTCTGTGTATTGGTTATTTTATCTAGGTAATTGTCCTTCCACTACATCATTGGCTCTATCAGGTGGTGCTTTTTTTATTAAAGTATTCCTCTCAGGGGTCATAGAATAGGTGTCAAGTTTAGGTTAGTTAGGTTTGTGTATACTGTGCAATGGGGGAGACACTGTTGGGTTACCTCAGCTGTTGATAGTCCTTTAGGAATTATAAATTTTTGCACTCCTTGCTTCTCTCAATTTTCACATCTTCATCTCTTTTCATTTTTTGTCCTTGTCCTTCCTATTTGCTGGGTATCCTGTGTGAAAAATAAGTTGCTCACTTCCCACAGTTCATCCCCTCAGTAGGAATTAGCACTCACAGGGGAAAATATGAGGACTTGGGCTTTAAGTTAGGTAGCTCTTCCCTTTGTTGTAAGTTAGGTAGCCCTTTCTTTTGTTGTAAGTTAGGTAGCCCTTCCTTTTGTTGTAAGTTAGGTAGCCCTTCCTTTTGTTGTAAGTTAGGTAGCCCTTCCTTTTGTTGTAAGTTAGGTAGCCCTTCCTTTTGTTGTAAGTTAGGTAGCCCTTTCTTTTTATTAGAACAGACTAAGAATTTTGTTTTACTATGCACCATCTTGTTTATGTCACTGCTTTCTTATTCAACTTTCTTGTCTTTCATGAATTTTTTCCAGTCTTGCTGTTTCTATCAGAAAGGGTCTTGTATGGGAACTCATCACTTGTGCATGGATTCCTTGTTCCCTAAATTCACTCCCAAATTATGGCTTCCTCCTTCCTCTCTTGGAAATGCCTTAATTGATCTAAGGAAGGCTCAAACTAACTGATCATGTAACGTAATATTTACTACGGTACGCTAAAATTTGTCCGTCTCTCTTGGGATGACCTTTAATGTGGTTAGGAAGTCTTAATACGTGCAAGGAGATCCACCGGTGGTCACTGAGGAGATTTTAATAATGCTACTGAACGACCTGTAGTCACAAACTCAATTTTCAAAAAAACTCAATCAAAACTAGATGAAGGCACAATCCAGTTCATGTTTGCTATTTTCAAAATTGGGCACCACAATTAACTAAAAAATTTTATTGAACATTGAACAGTTTAACCCATTGCAGGAAATTGTTAAACAAAGATTAAAATCATCTTAAAGATAGTCATTAGGTTGAGCAAAAAGCCAGCAAAGTTTGTAACTTTGTATGGAGAGTTTAGAATAAACTAGTATTGATTGGAAATTTACATCAACCCAATTTATCAATTGAAATAGAAATTAAAAATGAAAATTTTTTCTTTCCCATGTAGTATCCCTTCCACGACTATGTAAGTCTTATTTTACCTTGGAGATACACCTGGTGTGCATAGATGAAGGTAAATAGACATGGTGGTTTCAGAAATACAAAGCTACTACAGATTGTCTAAACCAAGCTCTCTCAAGAGCTGATGAAGTGGCGCCTTGATGTATAATTTCAGCAAGATTTTTGAGATCCAAGTAGAGACTGTTTAAGTTTTTGCTTTGAATTGCAACTCAAATTTACGATAGAAGCCACTGTAAGGAGGTGATGCAGGGAATAGCACAACACAGATACCTTCTTGCATCCTCTGCTAATGGGGATTCCAGAGTTGCACAGAAAAATGATTCCTACAGAATCGAATTTATCATTTGTTCAATTTATGTATTTGCTTTACCCAGGAGGTATCTTTGATGAGTTGTGCTTTTGTTTTGTGGTAACTGTGTATGTTTTCAATTTTTTGTATCCGTGAATTAAATTATTTATTGGCCAAATCAACACCATTAGTGTCTTCTTTAAATTGAAGCGTGAAGCTACAGTAAAACATAGGCAAAGGATTTTTGAGTAATTTTATTTTAGAATGGTTCATATGAAGACTTCATTATGCTGTTCTATCTATAAACATGCAAGCCCAGTAGTTTTAGCTCATTTCTGAACATGGAACAATAACCCTATGGGAAATATTCATTCAGACTCATTTAAATGGAATGTTCACTCAAATGAACCATTCTATAAATAAAGTAATGAGTGTAATAAAGTACATAAATGTTAAGTCATACTTTACATTTATGTTAAGTATGACCCAAGCAGGACTTTGACTTTGTTGTTGCTTTGTTCTGTTGCTTGGGAGGAAGGTTTCTGCTGCTGATGTAAACTCTATCATGTGCCCTTTCTATTTTATTTGCTTTGCTATGATGGTTTGGTTTTGTCTTCTCTGCCTGGGAACACAAACCTTGTTTGGTTGACCAGAAGTACACAAAGTGATGGGTCGAAATAGAGCAATAATCACTGAGGGTTTGTAGTCTAAGATTAGGTAGACGGAGAGTGCCATTATTTTTTTTTTGAGCAAATGAAGAATGTTGCTCACTAACATTTATGAATGAACTCTTGAACTTTTGTTAAAAAAATGCATGTTAAATTAATATCGCGTGAATGAGAAATAACGCTAAATTTCATTGCAGGTGGTGACAAATGAAGAGTGCAGCCTCCAAGAAGGCTGCCTGGCGTCGTGTCTGGTGACGCACCTGCTGCGACGCTGCAGCCACGACGGCCAGGCCAACACCGGCGGCAAGCTGCAGATGAACCCACAACACCTGCTGCCTTTTGCTAAAGCCATCGTCTGTCGGGTCTCGCCCGCCGCTCAGGTAGGCGTGCACTTCAAGTGATAGTGTAGGCAAAATGATTCCAAATTCTTAGCCGCCTGAGGAGATAATTCTTAATTGTTTAAGCAAGTTCAGAGGACTAAGGAACTACATGGCGCACCTGAAGTGTGTTATGGCTTCCTGGTATAACATCAGCTACTTTTGTGATGGGATTCAGTCCAGGAGTTACTTTATTGTTCGGTATGCTTGTATTGTATTGGTTTCTTCTCTACGTTTCTCATGGAGAAAGATGGCGCACCTGCACCTCCTCCACGAGTGTCTTATTGTTAGTTTCCTTGTCTCTTTCACCAAAATTTTGTACCCTCGTGGTACCATTTGTGAGATAATCATTTGAATCAGCAAACTTTGCTTCTAATTCGTCCTACTTCCCATTCACGTGCAATGTATTGATTCTATAAAAGGTATGGACATTTCTAAACATATTCACTGCATAGTGGTACAAGCAGGTCAAGATGATTGTGTACGTATGTTTATCTCTATATGAATTACTCATTTACGTACCCCATCAGGGGGATACAACTATTGTATCTATGAGAATTGGCTCTCCCAGGGGAAAATGTGCGAGAGCCTGAGCTGAGAGTTAGGAAGGTCTTTTTTGTTGTTGAAATAAAATGTTTTTGTTACGTTACGGACCATCTTTTTTTGGTTCACTGCTGTCCTGTTTTTCAGCACCTACTACTTCTTCAACGATGAACATGTTTCACAATCTTATTCTCATCTTATGGTTTGTGTATGTCCTTTCTGCATAGATTTTGCGTACCCTTAACTCCACACTAAATGGTGACTTCCTCTTTTCTCTCTTTGGATGGCCTTTGTGGCAGATAGGGAGGCTTAAACTAACTAAGAATCTAATTCAAATCTCATTTACGTACCAATTTCAATGAATATCATTTAAATTATCATTTAAGTTAGACTTGAGCGTACATGTTAAAATGTTATTGTGCAATTATATTTTCCCACCTCTTAGAAAGGACAAAAAAATGTAGTCAAGCAGTATAGACGGCTTTTGAGTTGAGGTGCTTCCAACGTAACCAAACTGACCGTAGTGACTGTGCAAGCGCGCTTAATGTGTTGATTATGGTTAGTTTTTTGTTATTTATTATTTCCTTATTGATTTCTGTGTCTAATTAATACGTTATAAATATGATACGTTTAAAAAGCGTGCAAATCTTGAATTTGGCGTTTCTAGCGGTGGTCTCTAATTGTCTGTAAACTGTGCAGCTGCATCTGCCCCATCTGGCCCTACTGAGCCAGCTGATGGTGGTGCACCCCGGCGTCTGCATCTCCCTCAGGGTAATTACTGTGTTTGTCTATAGTGATGATATGCGTCTGTTTCTCAGGGTAATTACTGCTTTTGTCTAGGCCCTAGACCAACGGTAATTACCCTGAGATACTGATGCATTACCCTAGACTCCAGGGTAATGCTTGGCGTCTGCATCTCGGGGTAATTGTTGTGTGTCTAGAGTCTGTCCCCCAAGGCAACTGTTGTGTCAATCTAGAGTAATGCTTAGTATCTCCTCCAAGGCAACAGTTGTGTCCATCGAGGGTTATGCTAAGTATCTATCTCTCCCTCAGTGTAATTATAGTATGGTTGTAAGTCTGTCGTGGGGAAACTCGTGTGGGCTGATCATGCCAGGTCTGGTTTCTGTTTACTTTGAGACTTGATGTGCGTTAACGCTTTGCTAACTCTCAGTTGATGGGGAATAAGTGCTAACAGAGCGAGATGCTCGCTCTCAGTTGACTGGAACTCTGTGGTGTTGTTAACACATTCCCTGCGAAGGGACCCACCGGTGGTCACTTAGGGGATTTTTATAGTGCTGCTGATGGACCTGTAGTTACTAATTCATTTTTTATTAATACTTAATGAAAGCTAAATTAAGGCCCGATCCAGTTAATGTTTGCTACTTTCAAAGTTGATTACCACAGTTGACTTTAAATTTGAATTGAATATTGAACTTCAGTTTAACCCATCGCAGTTAACGCGTTAAGAAATGGTAGCAGCTCGTAACGTCTGCACGTAACACGTTCCCTGCGTATTGGGCCACATGTGTAGCAACAGGTAAATTGCTCATTTACGTATCGGTATAAATGTACACGACATTTTATCTGTTTCGTGACATTTTTTCTCATACGAGAAGAAATGTTATCGTGCAATTGCGTTTTTCATATTAATTGGGAAGAATTAAAATTTATTCTAGCTGGAAAATCGATTTCCCAATTTGGCTTCATACAACCTAATTAAACCAACCGTTAACAGCCGCGGAAATGCAGTGAACATGTTAATAAGTCGTTAGCAAGTGCCACCCGAGTTGAAATAAAATGTAATGAGGATTTGTAGGACAAGGGACAAAACTGTGGATGATGTTGACCTCCCATCACTGGTGAATGGACTAGTGCAGTTCACCTCTCCAATACTAGAATGACCTTAGAGGTTCCTGAGAACTTAGTGTCTGTTAATTAAAGCAAGATGGTGGTCTTGCTTATGTGTTCATTGAGACTCAACTTATCTATTATTCAAGCCTTCATTAACCCACCATTCGACTCTGAATTTACTCACCATTGTAATCTCAATTTAATCTCCGTTGTAGCCTTAGTTAACTGACCATTGGTTCCTCGACTAACCAAATGTGAGGTCCTTAGCTGAAGATTATGTTGGCCTTTTTTTGTTGGAATAGTTTTAATGTTGAAATGGATGAACCATTTTTTTTTTCAAGATCATGACTGGGAAGTGTTTGAAAAGGATTTTATTTTGGAAACCATAACCGACAGGTGGAATGTAGTCCTGATAAACGTTGGTCAGAGTTAAGTCCGACTCCACAAGTTGAAGTTTAGCTTTGATTTTTTAAATGAAGGGCAATCCAGGTTATGTGTGCTATTTTCAAAATGGCTTGCCACAATTGACTTTCCATTAAATATTAGTATTGATCTTCAGTTTAACCCATCACGGTTAATGTGCAGAGGTGTGTCGTAGCATCACACGTTGACGCGCGTTCAGTTGACGGCAGACAGCGTAGCTCACTGAACGTCAGTGTAGGTGCAGTCAACGCGATAACTGCGGCGGGTTAAACTAAAGTTCAATATTCAACTCCACTTAGAGTAAATTTCAGAGATTAATTTTGAAATCGGACTTCAAATAGATCGTGCCTTCATATAGTCTTCATTGAATATTTAAAAAAAATTGAGTTTGTGACCACTGGTCGGTCAGCAGCTTTATGAAAATTTCCTCCGTGACCACCTTTGGATCACGTTGCTGTGAAAGTGTTGATTAACATGGGCAATGCTGAGTGGTTGTAGCTCTATTAGTGTAGTTGTTGTGTCTCGTCAGGGTGCGAATTCTTTACCATTTATTAGCTTAATCATTGTGTTGGGAAGTGTGAAGGTTTCCACTATGTGATACCTCGAAATTCGTTGACCTTTCCTTTAAATTCAATGGAAAAAAGATTGGAGGCAGTTTTCTGGTCACGTTCCTATCAGTAAGTGCAACTATTGTATCTATAGGAACTGGTGCTCTCTGAAGGTAGATGTGGGGTCCCACCTGAAGGTTTTGTAAGCTTTCTCTTTACTGAAATAAAAAGGTTTTTGTTTTGTTTCGGACTATCTTTTTCCAGTTCACTGCTGTCCTGTTATTCAATTTTTTTCTTTTTTCATCAAATTCTTTCTCAACGTATTGTTTCCATGCACCATGTGCACAGATTCCACGTTTCCTTAAATTCATACTAACTGCTACCTTCTTCCTACCTCTCTTTGGAATGCCTTGGTTGCGGTTGAACTAACATCTAATCTAATCCAGAATGATTAAGTGTTGGGATCCGTGTGCACATATTCCTTCAGGTGCACACTAAAGACAAACTAGTGCACAAGGACGGTGTAGGATTATAATTCATGAGCATTTAGCCGCAGTGGCGGCCTCAAAAAATATGTAACACTGATGACTGTCACAAGATAAGCATAAGCTCTCCAGACGATGTTTCTTTTTTAACCGTGCGGTTGCCTGGTTGACATGCTTTCCCTAATACAGTGCTGCCTCTTCTTATACGGGGAACTTTGATCGCCGAAATCTGTTTTTCACTGTATTCAAATGACTGGGTACTTTCATTCATTCTTACGGGAGTGCAATGTTGGCTGCGGTGATTGATAGAACTCTGGGATGAATATTTCTTTTCGAGTATTTAGGGGTAACTCGTGTATTTTTATTAGGCGTTTGTGGTAATTCCTGGCTCTTGTTAGTAACATAGTGACAACGATGATGAGAGCTGATGCAATGAAAATTAATATTTTTCTTTCAATGTATGTACAGTGTATATTATTGTCATTTTGACCTCCAAATTCAGGAAAGAATGGGCTAAATTAAGGGTGACAACCCATTGATTTTTTTTGTGATTTGTTATTTGTTACCGATTGTTCTGAAACTTGCCTAGTATTAGTAATTTTAAAAAAGAAACGCATATTTGCTCATGTAAATTTTTCAATTTTGGCCTTAGTTTTTGAGAAAATGGGAAGAATTTTTTTTATGTAAATTTTCTTGGATATTTCAAAAGAATAGAAGTCAATGAGTTTTCGTGCTAGAAAAAAATCAAAGACAGTTTTGGAATCTTAACATTTCCAAGAACCTAAAGTTCAAGTGGCTCTTTGTTCAATTTTTACAATTATTTGTTTTTCACAAAAAAGTTTTTAAAAATCACTTTTTTATCACTTTGAATTGTGATAAATTAGAATAAAATGTAAAAATTAGAAAATTCGCAACTTTAGTTTATTAGCAAGGGGACTAGGATTCCAAAATTGTCTGGCTTTTTTTCTTGCATGAAAAATCATTCGCTTCTATTTTTTTGAATGTCCAACCGTGAAGAAAAAAAATCACTTTTTTATAACTTTGAACTGTGATGAAATGAAAAAATGTACAAATTGGAAAAAGGGCAACTTTAGTTTGTCGGAAATGTGACAAGAATTCCAATAATGTCTTTGGCTTTTTTTATTGCATGAAGACTGAATGACTTCTATTCTTTCTAAGTGTCCAAGAAAATTAAATAGAAAAATGTTTCTCGTTTTCTCAAAAACTGAGGCCAAAATCGAAAAAGTTATAGGAGCAAATATGAGTTTCTTTTTAAAAATTACATGCACTGGAAAAATTTCTGAACAATCAGTCCATAAATAAAAAGTCACTAGGTTGTCCCCTTCAAGTTAAGATATCAGGGCCAAATTAAATTAGGATAGAATTGGCTAAATTAAGTTAGAATACAATAGGCTTTATTAAATATTTTACACCTGTGTATGTATACATAAAGTTGTGAGCTGCAGAGGAAACTCCACCGCTATTCTTTCCTTTCATCACGTGAAGACTTCTCATGAGATTGTCATTAAAGAACCGCTGGTCTAAAATATTCAAAGCCACAGATTTTTTACGTTTACTGCCGGTGTACACGTTAGCAATTTTCATGATGTTGTGACCAACCAATAGTCACAAGCTCTATTTCCATGAACACTTAGGCAAAAGGTAAAAGATGGCACAATCCACTTCATGTGGATCAAATGGCTCACTACAATTTCCTCTAAACTGGAGTTGAATATTAAACTTCAGCCAAACCCATTGTGGTGAACGTGTTCATCTCATTACACTTCCAGACTGACCTAGAAGGGAGTTGAATATTGAACTTAGGTTAAACGAATGCTGGGTCAGTGCATTAATCTTGTTATACTTCCAGTGTCAAATAGAAGAGAACCTGCTGCCGTGGTTAAACTACCCGCACTCGGCAGGCTCTAGGGAGACCATAGGGACGACCTCCAGAGCTGCCGTCGCGCTGGCTGGTGACGTGTGGAGCCTGCTGCCTGTGGCGAGTGTTGCGGGGGCAGCTGATGATGGTGCGTGCTGCTCAAGCTAACTTCTTATCTAATGTTTATGCTTTCAAAACTCTGTGATGTAGGCTATTTTGTTGCTTATCTGAACTCAAGAATTGCATTAATAAACTCTGGTAGCAAGGAATTTGGTCCACCACATGAGTGATTGTAGCATGGCGCTGAAAGAACAGTCAAGTCCATGCGTTCCTTGTGCAACATTCTGTATTAGTTGTCTTGCTAGGGGGCAATACTAAAGATTGACGGTCAGTTTACTGACTATTTGAGTCTTTAGGTGATTTTTGCGATCCATGCATTAATTTATCTATAATTCAAGCTATAATTTGCCCACCTTAACGCGTCTTCCGCGTATTGGGCCTTATGTGTACCACTCGGTAAATAGCTCATTCATGTCCCAGTATAAATGAATGTTAGTTTCATCAGTTTCACGACCTTTTAAAAATGTGTCATATCAGGTGAAATGTCATCGCATCTTTTTTGGTACTATTTAAGAAGAACAGAAATGTAATCAGGCAGCAAGTCGATTTCCCTGTTGTGCTGTTTACCATCTGTTCAAACCAACCATTAGCAACCGCGGAAACGCGGTGAACGTGTTAAGGTGAAGGCGATCCATGCGTTAGTTGCTCCATCATTGAAAGTTAAGTGCTCACTATTCAAACTTCAACTCCGCCATAATTCAAGCTATAATTTTGCTGCCCTTTAGACAATGCAGTTAGCACCTCCATCAATTGTCCCTAGGAAATTTTGATTATTTACCATTAAAATTTCAATTTATTTGTTGTTAGAGACTTGATTCATCTATTATTTGTGTCTTTATTGACTTATCATTCCACCTTGAATTTACTTACCATTGTAATCAATTGAATCTCTATTATAGCCTTAGTTAACTGACCATTGGGTCCTCCACTAACCAAATGTGAGGTCCAAGCTGAAAGTCCCTTCGTTTTGTTGGAACGGGATAGGTTTTTGTTTTGTAATGAACCATCTTATTTCGGATCACTGCTGTCTTGTTTTTCAGCACCAAAAATATTCAACTTCTATCTCATTCATAAATTGTTTAATTTCTATTTCGTTCATAAAATTTTCATCAACATGTATCTTGTTCCAAAAATTTTCTTCAACATATATATTGTTCCAAAAATTTTCTTCAACACATATCTTGTTCCCCAATTTTTTTTAAACCTTTATCTCGTTCGTAAAACTTTCTTCTTCAATTTAATCTCGTTTCATAAACTTCTTTCTTAGCTGAATGTTTCTATGCTCTAGGGATTTCGTGTGAGAGCACACTTTTGCATGAATTCCGCTTTCTCTAAATTCCATTCTCAATGGCGCCTTCTTCCTTTCTGTGGGAGGCTTTTGTAGTGTCAAGGGAGGCTTGACCTCACTTATCTTCAGTTACTGAATCGCTTATCATCAGAAACCAACCCCAGAACCTGACACATACCTCTCCAGTCACCAACCTCAGAACATGACACACCCCTTCAGTCACCAACCTCAGAACATGACACACCCCTTCAGTCACCAACCCCAGAACATGACATGCCCCTCCAGTCACCAACCCCAGAACATGACACACCCCTCCAGTTTCCAACCCCAGAACATGACATCCACCTCGAGTTACCAACACCAGAACCTGACGCATATCCCTTTAGTCACGAACCACCAGCAGCTAACTCCTCCTCTCCACAGACCAGGCACAGGGGGGCCGGAGCGCCAAGGGGGCCGGACAGCGAGGCGTGCGAGTGGCAGCAGCGCGAGGGGCGCAGCTGCAGCAGCTTATGGCAGCTCTGCAGGCACAGCTAGACCGTCTCCTGGCCGGTGTCCTGCAGATACAGGTGAGGGGGCAATTTCTGTTCAAAGTTTTTCGTCATATGCCTCTCAGGCAAATGGTTTTCGTTGGTCAGGTTTGTCTAGTGAGAGCGCTTCTTGAGTTCTGAATAAGGTGGAAATCTCTTGTTCTTTGTTTTATGCCTCTCAGGCAAATGGTTTAGGTTGGTCAGGTTTGTCTAGTGAGAGCGCTTCTTGCATTCTGAATGAGGTGGAAATCTCTTGTTCTTTGTCTTATGCCTCTCAAGCAAATGGTTTAGGTTGGTCAGGTTTGTCTAGTGAGAGGGCTTCTTGCGTTCTGAATAAGGGGGAAATCTCTTGTTCTTCGTCTTATGCCTCTCAGGCAAATGGTATAGGTTGGTCAGGTTTGTCTAGTGAGAGGGCTTCTTGCGTTCTGAATAAGGGGGAAATCTCTTGTTCTTTGTCTTATGTCTCTCAGGCAAATGGTATAGGTTGGTCAGGTTTGTCTAGTGAGAAGGCTTCTTGCGTTCTGAATAAGGGGGAAATCTCTTGTTCTTTGTCTTATGCCTCTCAGACAAATGGTATAGGTTGGTCAGGTTATCTATCCTAGGGGTTCCCGATCTTCCTCTGACCTTGCATCCCCTCAAGTCCATCCTAAACGGTGCCTTCCTCTCTTTGGAACGTCTTTCTTGTGGTTAGGGATACATAAACTAACATCTAATCTCTGACCTTGAATCCCCTGCATTTATTTCGACTGATGAGCATGTACCACTAATTCTTTATGACAGAAAGGCTGAGTATATGTAGTATATTCAGTGATGTATATACATGAATATATTTTTGCTTTCCCTCTTTAACAAAAATGTACCCCTTTAAATAAGCAAATATACCCCAGGTTGTGAACCCTTAGTCTATCCTGCGCTTTAGGGACTGGTCCCTCCAGGGGAGATACTGTTAGGTCCCCTCAGCCATAGATAGGACTTGAGAACGTGTGTCTTTCATGTGTCCACTTTGCTTCTTTCAATTTTCATGATATCTTCACTATCTCTTCTTTTATTCCTTCCTAACTTGCTATTCCCTCTTCCTTCCTAACCATTTGCTACCACGGTCCATTTGCTACCACGTGGTAGCGGTCCACGGTCCATTTGCTACCACAGATTTTCCATTTGCTACCACGGTCCACACTAAGATTTGTTTAGTGTCGGCTTCTTTTAACCCACTGTGACGCTCATAACGATGCTTAACGACCGTATCTGTGATACCATTTTTACCATGGCACAAATACAAGAATATTTTAATTGTAAGGACTTTTAGCAAAGAAATGAATCCCGTCATTTTTGACGGGCCGTGTACTCCATTAACAATTTTAATCTTGGTTTTATTGCGTAAAACTAAGCATGTTTTAGTCGTATCAGTAATTTTACTTTTGTTGGTGGTGGTTGCCACAAGAAAATGGCTTCCGTGACCCATGGGCTTACTCTCGAACAAGTGCTGAAGGCCCCTATCGGTTCAAGCAGACTGTGTTGAATTATTTTGCTGGGGCATTCCTTGATGTCCACCTGAAGGAAGTTACCAGGAGAGTTTGAGGGCAGCTGTATAAAGACGTTTCCCTTTCGGGGAAACAAGTGTTGTATCTATGGGAATTAACACTCCCTGAGGGGGAAGGGTGAGGTCCCCAGCTGAGAGTTAGGTAGGCCTTCTCTATGTTGAAAAAATGTTTTTGCTTTGTAAAGAAGAATCTTTAGCGGTTCACTGCCGACCTGTTTTTCAGCATTTTTGACTTTCTTCTTTAACTTTAATCTCATTTCTTTAACTTCTTTCTGAACTCACTGTTTCTATTTACCTTGTGCATAGGCTCTGTGTTTCCTTGAGTCCCTACTAAATGGTGCCTTCCTCCTTTGTCTCATTGGAACGCCTTTGTTGCGATTAGGGAGGCTTAAACTAGCGAGTAATCTGATGGTCATGACATACCATTGATCCTCATTGGTCCTCATACCATTGATGATGTGGTCTGACCCCTTTATCCTCACCATCTCCTTGTGAGGAAGGTGCCAAAGTTGTTATTGTATGACTCATGCTTGTATTTTTTTATTTAATATTGTGTTTTTCTTCCCAGTATTTCTGAGTTGACTCTCTGTACTTGATTTTTCACTCCAATTTAAGCATTGGTAACACTCCTTATTCACGTATTTATTGTCGATTGTTCTTTTTAGATTTATGATCATTAACGGTTAGAATTAGTTGACCCATAACCACTTCGTTCATGTCCAACAGGGAGCTCAAACCCCTAAGAAAACAACAAAGGAAGCCCTGAGAATACCTCCCATTGTGGACCATCACGTCGTGCAGGCTCCCAAGAAGTTCAAAAAATCATCTGGCCAAAAATCTTCTGTAAACCTGGGCGCAAATGAAACAGGGAACACGGATGACATCAGTGACCCCGTGAAGTTGGTGGAGGTGTTGGTGTGTCGCTGCTGCAACCTCCTCGTGTTTGCGGACAGGCTGCTGCGGTCTGTCGCGTCCGGCAGTAACCCGCACGGCATCACCGTCGCTCCCAAACATCTCTTGCTTCCTCTCATACGCATCCTGCAGGTGTGTGTCTAGTGATGGTGCTGGGATGTGTCTGTGTCTAGTGGTGGTGCTGAGTGGTATGTGTGTGGGTGTGTGGTATGTATCTAGTGGTGCTAAGGTGTGTGTGTGGGTGTGTGGTATGTATCTAGTGGTGGTGCTGAGATGTGTGTGTGGGTGTGGTATGTATCTAGTGGTGGTGCTAAGGTGTGTGGGTGTGTGGTATGTATCTAGTGGTGGTGCTGAGATGTGTGTGTGGGTGTGTGGTATGTATCTAGTGGTGGTGCTAAGGTGTGTGTGTGTGGGTGTGTGGTATGTATCTAGTGGTGGTGTCTGAAAGATGTGTGTGTGTGTCATGTGGTGGTGCTGAGAAATACGAGTGTTTGTGCTGGTTGGGTAAAGAGGTGTATAAATGATGCTGATGAAGCAAAAAGAGTAAGTGTACTCTACATGGGGAGAGGGGAAGCGTAGAGTGTGTGTTGGTGGGGAGAAGAGGTGTGCGAGGTGTGTATGGAGCAGTTATAAGGAGGGGGATAAGTTTTCAGTCAAAGATATTTAGCTGTGTGGTTGTAGATGCGAGGATAGTCACATGGTGGTGCGAAAAGGTAATTCCAAAATATGTGCCCTCTGTTTGATACTGATGTGCAAAGTGTATCCCAAAGTGCACTGATGCACTTTCACCGATTTTAGCATCAAATGACTGCTTGCTCCTACCCCTCAGGAGGTACAACTATTGTATCTGTGGGAGTTAGCAAGCCTGAGGCGAATATGTGAGGTTCCCAACTATAGTCTAGGTAGGCATTCCATTTGTTGAAAAGTTTGTTCTTTATTGGTAGCCTTTTTCTGCTTCACTGCTGTCCAGTTTTTTTCAGCACCTATTTCATTTTTTTAACTTCCATTTTATTTTCTGGAGTTCTTGAGTTTTATTTTTCATGCATCTTGTGTATCAATTCCACTTTCCTTCAACTCCATACCAAACGGTGCCTTCCTTCTTCCTTTCTCCCCCTCAGGGGATACAACTCTTGTATCTATTGGAATTAGCGCTCCCAGTGGAAAAATGTGTGAGGGCTAGAGATGGGACCAAAAAAAACCATGCTGTTTAAAAAAAAACATGTTTTTACAACAAAAAACATGACCAAAAATGAAACGTGGATATTTTCGTTTTTTTAATAGTTTTAAAATAAGTCAGTGTCAGGCACAAAAGTTAGGTGGTGTCGAGCACTATCTTTATTAGTTACCCATAATCTTAGACATTTTCTTTGTGTTCAGCTCCCTGTACCCCTCCTAGGTCTGTTTCTCTGCGCTGATGGTGCTTTTGTGTATTTACTTTAGTTAGCCCTCAAGTGCTATTTGTATTGTATTTCAACATTCCATTATTAGTTTGATTACCTAGCTAAATAGCACTAATATTTTAAATGTAATTTTGCGTGTTATACCGTGTTATGCAGTAACTCATGTTTATGCGCGTTATTTTGGCAATCTATTTTCCAGCTTGAGTGGAACGACTCAGAAACCGAAGATTCTAAAGAATCAATTGATGAACCACCCAGCACTGGCAGCTAGCCCTAGGTTTCCACTTCTGATATAGAGGAGTCTTAAGAGGAATAGCAGGAGGCACAGAGCTTAGATTGATGGAGTCGAAATTCAGGGCTGCTCACTGTCTCTACTATGTCTGATTGTTATATACCTGACAAATTTAGATGTGTGAAAAAAAACAACAAAAAAAACACATAAAAACGTGTTTTTTTGCAAAAAAAACTGCCATCGAATACAACCGTTTTTTTTGGCATCACTAGTGAGGGCCCGAGCTGAGAGTTAGGTAGGCCTTCTTTTTGTTGAAATAAAATGTTATTTGTTATGTTAAGGACCACCTTTTTTTGGTTCACTGCTGTCCTGTTTTTTCAGCACCTACTGCTTTCTTCTTCAACTTCGATCTTGTTTCATGAACTAATTTCTCAACTTACTGTTTCTATGCCCCTCCTGCATAGATTCCCAATTCTCCTATCTTCATACTAAATGGTGCCTTCCTCCTATTTCTCTTCGATGCGCTCTTTTTTGTAGTGGTTAGGGAGGCTTAAACTAACTTAAAATTTAATCTAATCTTCCTCTCTTTGGGACGCATTTGTTGCAGATAGGGAGGCTTGAACTAACATCTAATCTAATGTACGTCCGTGCAGGTGTCACCAGCCTCCCTACAGCGGTACGCCACGACGGAAGTAGCGCGGTTGTCCCTCCTCTGGCCAAGCCTGCACCGCACCGCGCTGGCCACCCTCGCCACCGCCATCACCTGCCTCGACCACAACCTCGCTCTCTGGTGCGCCGTCCTGCAGCGGCATCTCGTGTCTACACTGCTCGCCGCCGCGCCCGTTAGAAACAACAAACAAAATGGCGGTCTCGCCTCTGACAAGATGGCGGACGAAGAAGCCGTTGCTGAGCTACAGGACATAGTGCGGCTGATTTACAAATGCTTGGGGTTGTTGATGGAGGTTAGTAATGTTTAATTTCACTCGAATCATCGTGTATATTTGTTCATGTTTTTAATAACTAACGATTGAACGAAATGTTGATGGTGGCTAGTGGACTCATGAATGTGTTATTAAATGTTTAACTTGACACAAATCATCTTGTATAGGATTTTTAAACGTCTTTAACGATTAAACCCAATGATAATTACCCTTTATGGAGCCAGTGCTGTTGTCAAACACTTGGGAGGGAGAGGTATGTTTTTCTTGACTTGCTTTTCCCAATGAGAAGAAACATCGGGTTTTGAACCCTTCACACGAATTGTAAGCACTTTTAGCGCTAGCTCTCTGTATAAATTTAAGAAATGTTTATGATGTGGAGCAATTTTGTTTAAACATTTTTTGATGCACTCATAATTTCTTGCTTATTCGAATTTTTCCCTCTCATCGAGCAAATTTTTAACGGAGAATATACGGGCACACCACCACACGCTACACAACACAAGACACAGAACACAGGGGAACACCGCCACCACACAACACAAGACACACCACACGCCACACAACACAAGACACACCACACGCCACACAAC
>JACJUY010012444.1:4648-15490 GCA_014220935.1 Platorchestia sp. MABIK | reverse complement strand
TAGACGCAGAAAGATTGTCTCTGTCGTTTATGCGTTTGAAAGACGCGAAATGAGCATCTATCGCGTTTGAGAGGATCCTACACACAGAAAGATCGTCTCTGTCGTTTACGCGTTTAAAAGACTGAAAAGAGCATCTTTCGCGTTTGAGCAGTTCCTACACGCAGAAAGATCGTCTCTGTCATTTACGCGTTTGAAAGACGCGAGAAGAGCATCTTTCGCATTTCCGTGGTCCTTAGACGCAGAAAGATCGTCTCTTTTATTTATGCGTTTGAAAGAGGCGAAAAAAGCATCTTTCGCGTTTGAGAGGTTCCTACATGCAAATAGATCGTCTCTGTCGTTTACGCGTTTGAAAGACGTGAAAAGAGCATCGTTCGCGTTTGAGAGGTTCCTAGACGCAGAAAGATCGTCGCTGTCATATGCACGTTTGTAAGACGCGAAAAGAGAATCTTACGCGTTAGAGAGGTTCCTACCCGCAGAAAGATCGTCTCTGTCGTTTAAGCGTTTGAAAGACGCGACAAAAGCATCTTTCGCGTTTCCGTGCTCATTAGACGCAGAAAGATCGTCTATGTCGTATACGCGTTTGAAAGACGCGAAAAAAGCATCTTTCGCGTTTGAGAGGTTCCTACACGCAGGAAGATCGTCTCTGTCGTTTACGCGTTTGAAAGACGCGAAAAGAGCATCTCTTGCATTTCCGTGGTCCTTAGACGCAGAAAGATCGTCTCTGTCGTTTATGCGTTTGAAAGACGCGAAAAGAGCATCTTTCGCGTTTGAGAGGTTCCTACACGCAGAAAGATCGTCTCTATCGTTTACGCGTTTGAAAGACGCGAAAAGAGCATCTTTCGCGTTCCCGTGGTCCTTAGACGCAGAAAGATCGTCTCTGTCGTTTATGCGTTTGAAAGACGCGAAATGAGCATCTTTAGCGTTTCCGTGCTCATTAGGCGCAGAAAGATCGTCTCTGTCGTTTATGCGTTTGAAAGACGCGAAAAGAGCATCTATCGCGTTTCCGTGGTCCTTAGACGTAGAAAGATCGTCTCTGTCGTTTATGCGTTTGAAAGACGCGAAAAGAGCATCTTTCGCGTTTGAGAGGTTCCTACATGCAAATAGATCGTCTCTGTCGTTTAGGCGTTTGAAAGACGTGAAAAGAGCATCGTTCGCGTTTGAGAGGTTCCTACACGCAGAAAGATCGTCTCTATCGTTTACGCGTTTGAAAGACGCGAAAAGAGCATCTTTCTTGTTCCCGTGGTCCTTAGACGCAGAAAGATCGTCTCTGTCGTTTATGCGTTNGTCTCTGTCGTTTACGCGTTTGAAAGACGCGAAACGAGCATCTTTAACGTTTGAGAGGTTCCTACACGTAGAAAGATCGTCTCCGTCGTTTACGCGTTTGAAAGACGCGAAAAGAGCATCTTTCGCGTTTCCGTGGTCCTTAGACGCAGAAAGATCGTCTCTGTCGTTTATGCGTTTGTAAGACGCGAAAAGAGCTTCTTTCGCGTTTGAGAGGTTCCTACACGCAGAAAGATCGTCTCTGTCGTATACACGTTTGAAAGACGCGAAAAGAGCATCTCTCGCGTTTGAGAGGTTCCTACCCGCAGAAAGATCGTCTCTGTCGTTTGAGCGTTTGAAAGACGCGACAAAAGCATCTTTCGCGTTTCCATGCTCATTAGACGCAGAAAGATCGCCTATGTCGTATACGCGTTTGAAGGACGCGAAAAGAGCATCTTTCGCGTTTGAGAGGTTCCTACACGCAGAAAGATCATCTCTGTCGTTTAAGCGTTTGAAAGACGCGATAAAAGCATTTTTCGCGTTTCCGTGGTCATTAGACGCAGAAAGATCGTCTCTGTCATTAATACGTTTGAAAGACTTGAAAAGAGCATCTTTCGCGTTTGAGAGGTTCCGACACGCAGAAAGATCGTCTCTGTCGTTTACGCGTTTGAAAGATGTGAAAAGAGCATCTTTCGCGTTTCCGTGGTCCTTAGACGCAGAAGGATCGTCTATGTCGTTTACGCGTTTGAAAGACGCGACAAGAGCATCTTTCGCCTTTGAGAGGTTCCTAGACGCATAAAGATCGTCTCTGTCGTTTACGCGTTTGTAAGACGCGAAATGAGCATCTTTCGCGTTTCCGTGGTCGTTAGACGCAGAAGGATCGTCTTTGTCGTTTACGCGTTTGAAAGACGCGAAAAGAGCATCTATCGCGTTTCCGTGCTCATTAGCCGCAGAAAGATCACCTCTGTCGTTTATGCGTATGAAAGACGCGAAAAGAGCAAATTTTGAGTT
The DNA here is from genome assembly GCA_014220935.1 of Platorchestia sp. MABIK. Lineage (NCBI taxonomy): Eukaryota > Metazoa > Arthropoda > Malacostraca > Amphipoda > Talitridae > Platorchestia > Platorchestia sp. MABIK. Next base: position 13,219 of record JACJUY010012444.1, on the reverse strand, counting down.
TGAGAGGTTCCTAGACGCTTAAAAATCGTCGCTGTCGTTTACGCGTTTGAAAGACGCGAAAAGAGCATCTATCGCGTTTGAGAGGTTCCAACACGCAGAAAGATCGTCTCTGTCTTTTACGCGTTTGAAAGACGTGAAAAGAACATCTTTCGCGTTTGAGAGGTTCCTAGACGCATAAAGATCGTCGATGTCGTATAAGCGTTTGAAAGACGCGAAAAGAGCATCTTTCGCGTTTCCGTGCTCATTAGCCGCAGAAAGATCATCTCTGTCGTTTACGCGTTTGACAGACGCGAAAAGAGCATCTTTCGCGTTTGAGAAGTTCCTACACGCAGAAAGATCGTTTCTGTCGTTTACGCGTTTGACAGACGCGAAAAGAGTATCTTTCGCGTCTCCGTGGTCCCTAGACGCAGAAATATCGTCTCTGTCGTTTACGCGTTTGAAAGACGTGAAAAGAGCATCTTTCGCGTTTGAGAGGTTCCTAGACGCAGAAAGATCGTCTCTGTCGTTTACGCGTTTGAAAGACGCGAAAAAAGCATCTTTCGCGTTTCGTGCTCATTAGCCGCAGAAATATCGTCTCTATCGTTTACGCGTTTGAAAGACGCGAAAAAAGCATCTTTCGCGTTTCCGTGCTCATTAGCCGCAGAAATATCGTCTCTGTCGTTTACGCGTTTGAAAGACGTGACAAGAGCATCTTTCGCGTTTGAGAGGTTCCTAGACGCGGAAAGGTCGTCGCTGTCGTTTACGCGTTTGAAAGACGCGAAAAGAGCCTTTTTCTCGTTTGAGAGGTTCCAACACGCAGAAAGATCGTCTCTGTCGTTTATGCGTTTGAAGGACGCAAAAAGAGCATCTTTCGCGTTTCCGTAGGCCTTAGACGCAGAAAGATCGTCTCTGTCGTTTACGCGTTTGAAAGACGTGAAAAGAGCATCTTTCGTGTTTGAGAGGTTCCTAGACGCATAAAGATCGTCTCTGTCGTTTACGCGTTTGAAAGACGCGAAAAAAGCATCTTTCGCGTTTCCGTGCTCATTAGCCGCAGAAATATCGTCTATGTCGTTTACGCGTTTGAAAGACGTGAAAAGAGCATCTTTCGCGTTTGAGAGGTTCCTAGACGCAGAAAGATCGTCTCTGTCGTTTACGCGTTTGAAAGACGCGAAAAAAGCATCTTTCGCGTTTCCGTGCTCATTAGCCGCAGAAATATCGTCTATGTCGTTTACGCGTTTGAAAGACGCGAAAAGATCATCTTTCGCGTTTGAGAGGTTCCTACCCGCAGAAAGATCGTCTGTGTCGTTTAAGCGTTTGAAAGACGTGACATGAGCATCTCTCGCGTTTGAGAGGTTCCTACACGCAGAAAGATCGTTTCTGTCGTTTACGCGTTTGACAGACGCGAAAAGAGCATCGTTCGCGTTTCCGTAGTCCTTAGACGCAGAAGGATCGTCTATGTCGCTTACGCGTTTGAAAGACGTGAAAAAAGCATCTGTCGCCTTTGAGAGGTTCTTAGACGCAGAAAGATCGTCGCTGTCGTTTACGCGTTTGAAAGACGCGAAAAGAGCATCTTTCGCGTTTGAGAGGTTCTTACACGCAGAAAGATCGTCTTTGTCGTTTGCGCGTTTGAAAGACGCGAAAAGAGCATCTTTCACGTTTCCGTGGTCCTTAGACGCAGAAGGATCGTCTATGTCGTTTGCGCGTTTGAAAGACGTGACAAGAGCATCTTTCGCCTTTGAGAGGTTCCTAGACGCATGAAGATCGTCTCTGTCGTTTACGCGTTTGAAAGACGTGAAAAAAGCATCTCTCGCCTTTGAGAGGTTCTTAGACGCAGAAAGATCGTCGCTATCGTTTAGGCGTTTGAAAGACGCGAAAAGAGAATCTTTCGCGTTTGAGAGGTTCCTACACGCAGAAAGATCGTCTCTGTCGTTTACGCGTTTGAAAGACGCGAAAAGAGCATCTTTCGCCTTTGAGAGGTTCCTAGACGCATAAAGATCGTCTCTGTCGTTTACGCGTTTGAAAGACGCGAAATGAGCATCTCCCGCGTTTCCGTGGTCCTTAGACGCAAAAGGATCGTCTATGTCGTTTACGCGTTTGAAAGACGTGAAAAGAGCATCTTTCGCGTTTGAGAGGTTCCTAGACGCAGAAAGATCGTCTCTGTCGTTTATGCGTTTGAAAGACGCAAAAAGAGCATCTTTCGCGTTTCCGTAGGCCTTAGACGCAGAAAGATCGTCTCTGTCGTTTACGCGTTTGAAAGACGTGAAAAAAGCATCTTTCGCGTTTCCGTGCTCATTTGCCGCAGAAATATCGTCTCTGTCGTTTACGCGTTTGAAAGACGCGAAAAAAGCATCTTTCGCGTTTCCGTGCTCATTAGCCGCAGAAATATCGTCTCTGTCGTTTACGCGTTTGAAAGACGTGAAAAGAGCATCTTTCGCGTTTGAGAGGTTCCTACACGCAGAAAGATCGTCTCTGTCGTTTTCGCGTTTGAAAGACGCGAAAAGATCATCTTTCGCGTTTGAGAGGTTTCTACCCGCAGAAAGATCGTCTGTGTCGTTTAAGCGTTTGAAAGACGTGACATGAGCATCTCTCGCGTTTGAGAGGTTCCTACACGCAGAAAGATCGTTTCTGTCGTTTACGCGTTTGACAGACGCGAAAAGAGCATCGTTCGCGTTTCCGTAGTCCTTAGACGCAGAAGGATCGTCTATGTCGTTTACGCGTTTGAAAGACGTGAAAAAAGCATCTCTCGCCTTTGAGAGGTTCTTAGACGCAGAAAGATCGTCGCTGTCGTTTATGCGTTTGAAAGACACGAAAAGAGAATTTTCGCGTTTGAGAGGTTCCTACACGGAGAAAGATCGTCTCTGTCGTTTAGGCGTTTGAAAGACGCGAAACAAGAATCTTTCGCGTTTGAGAGGTTCTTACACGCAGAAAGATCGTCTATGTCGTTTGCGCGTTTGAAAGACGCGAAAAGAGCATCTTTCGCGTTTCCGTGGTCCTTAGACGCAGAAGGATCGTCTCTGTCGTTTACGCGTTTGAAAGACGAGAAATGAGCATCTTTCGCGTTTCCGTGGTCCTTAGACGCAGAAGAATCGTCTTTGTCGTTTACGCGTTTGAAAGACGTGAAAACAGCATCTTTCGCCTTTGAGAGGTTCTTACACGCAGAAAGATCGTCGCTGTCGTTTAGGCGTTTGAAAGACGCGAAAAGAGAATCTTTCGCGTTTGAGAGGTTCCTACACGCAGAAAGATCGTCTCTGTCGTTTACGCGTTTGAAAGACGCGAAAAGAGCATCTTTCGCCTTTGAGAGGTTCCTAGACGCATAAAGATCGTCTCTGTCGTTTACGCGTTTAAAAGACGCGAAATGAGCATCTTTCGCGTGTCCGTGGTCCTTAGACGCAGAAGGATCGTCTTTGTCGTTTACGCGCTTGAAAGACGTGAAAAGAGCATCTTTCGCGTTTGAGAGGTTCCCAAACGCAGAAAGATCGTCTCTGTCGTTTACGCGTTTGAAAGACATGAAAAGAGCATCTTACGCGTTTGAGAGGTTCCTAGACGCATAAAGATTGTCTCTGTCGTTCTCGCGTTTGAAGGACGCGAAGAAAGCAACTTTCGCGTTTCCGTGCTCATTAGCCCAGAAATATCGTCTGTGTCTTTCACGCGTTTGAAAGACGCGAAAAGAGCATCTTTCGCGTTTGAGAGGTTTCTACACGCAGAAAGATCGTCTCTGTCGTTTACGCGTTTGCAAGACGCTAAAAGAGCATCTTTCGCGTTTCCGTGGTCATTAGACGCAGAAAGATCGTCTCTGTCGTTAATGCGTTTGAAAGACGTGAAAAGAGCATCTTTCGCGTTTGAGAGGTTCCGACACGCAGAAAGATCGTCTCTGTCGTTTACGCGTTTGAAAGACGTGAAAAGAGCATCTTTCGCGTTTGAGAGGTTCCCACACGCAGAAAGATCGTCTCTGTCGTTTACGCGTTTGAAAGACGTGAAACAAGCATCTCTCGCGTTTGAGAGGTTCCTAGACGCATAAAGATCATCGATGTCGTATACGTGTTTGAAAGACGCGAAAAAAGCATCTTTTGCGTTTGAGAGGTTCCTAGACACAGAAAGATCGTCTCTGTCGTTTACGCGTTTGAAAGACGCGAAAAGAGCATCTTTCGCGTTTGAGAGGTTCGAACACGCAGAAAGATCGTCTCTGTCGTTTACGCGTTTGCAAGACGCGATATGAGCATCTCTCGCGTTTCCGTGGTCCTCAGACGCAGAAGGATCGTCTTTGTCGTTTACACGTTTGAAAGACGTGAAAAGAGCATCTTTCGCGTTTGAGAGGTTCCCACACGCAGAAAGATCATTGATGTCGTATACGCGTTTGAAAGACGCGAAAAAAGCATCTCATGCGTTTGAGAGGTCCCTAGACACAGTAAAATCGTCTATGTCGTTTACGCGTTTGAAAGACGCGAAAAAAGCATCTTTCGCGTTTCCGTGCTCATTAGCCGCTGAAATATTGTCTCTGTCGTTTACGCGTTTGAAAGACGTGAAAAGAGCATCTTTCGCGTTTGAGAGGTTCCTACACGCAGAAAGATCGTCTCTGTCGTTTAAGCGTTTGAAAGACGTGACATGAGCATCTTTCGCGTTTGAGAGGTTCCTACACGCAGAAAGATCGTTTCTGTCGTTTACGCGTTTGACAGACGCGAAAAGAGCATCGGTCGCGTTTCCGTGGTCCTTAGACGCAGGAGGATCGTCTATGTCGTTTACGCGTTTGAAGGACGTGAAAAAAGCATCTTTCGCCATTGAGAGGTTCTTAGACGCAGAAAGATCGTCGCTGTCGTTTATGCGTTTGAAAGACGCGAAAAGAGAATCTTTCGCGTTTGAGAGGTTCCTACACGCAGAAAGATCGTCTTTGCCGTTTGCGCGTTTGAAAGACGCGAAAAGAGCATCTTTCGCGTTTCCGTGGTCCTTAGACGCAGAAGGATCGTCTATGTCGTTTACGCGTTTGAAAGACGTGACAAGAGCATCTTTCGCCTTTGAGAGGTTCCTAGACGCATAAAGATCGTCTCTGTCGTTTACGCGTTTGAAAGACGCGAAATGAGCATCTTTCGCGTTTCCGTGGTCCTTTGACGCAGAAGGATCGTCTATGTCGTTTACGCGTTTGAAAGACGTGAAAACAGCATCTTTCGCCTTTGAGAGGTTCTTAGACGCAGAAAGATCGTCGCTGTCGTTCAGGCGTTTGATAGACGCGAAAAAAGAATCTTTCGCGTTTGAGAGGTTCCTACACGCGGAAAGATCGTCTCTGTCGTTTACGCGTTTGAAAGACGCGAAAAGAGCATCTTTCGCCTTTGAGAGGTTCCTAGACGCATAAAGATCGTCTCTGTCGTTTACGCGTTTGAAAGAGGCGAAATGAGCATCTTTCGCGTTTCCGTGGTCCTTAGACGCAGAAGGATCGTTTATGTCGTTTACGCGTTTGAAAGACGTGAAAAGAGCATCTTTCGCGTTTGAGAAGTTACCACACGCAGAAAGATCGTCTCTGTCGTTTACGCGTTTGAAAGACATGAAAAGAACATCTTTCGCGTTTGAGAGGTTCCTAAACGCATAAAGATCGTCTCTGTCGTTTTCGCGTTTGAAAGACGCGAAAAAAGCATCTTTCGCGTTTCCGTGCTCAATAGCCGCAGAAATATCGTCTCTGTCGTTTACGCGTTTGAAAGACGTGAAAAGAGCATCTTTCGCGTTTGAGAGGTTCCTAGACACATAAAGATCGTCGATGTCGTATACGCGTTTGAAAGACGCGAAAAGAGCATCTTTCGCGTTTCCGTGCTCATTAGCCGCAGAAAGATCATCTCTGTCGTTTATGCGTATGAAAGACGTGAAAAGAGCAACTTTTGAGTTTGAGATTTTCCTAGACGCTTAAAGATCGTCGCTGTCGTTTACGCGTTTGAGAGACACGAAAAGAGCATCTTTCGCGTTTGAGAGGTTCCAACACGCAGAAAGATCGTCTCTGTCGTTTACGCGTTTGAAAGACGCGAAATGAGCATCTCTCGCGTTTCCGTGCTCATTAGCCGCAGAAATATCGTCTCTGTCGTTTACGCGTTTGAAAGACGGGAAAAGAGCATCTTTCGCGTCTCCGTGGTCCTTAGACGCAGAAGGATCGTCTTTGTCGTTTACGCCTTTGAAAGATGTGACAAGAGCATCTTTCGCGTTTGAGAGGTTCCTACACGCAGAAAGATCGTTTTTGTCGTTTACGCGTTTGACAGACGCGAAAAGAGCATCTTTCGCGTCTCCGTGGTCCTTAGACGCAGAAGGATCGTCTTTGTCGTTTACGCGTTCGAAAGACTTGACAAGAGCATCTTTCGCGTTTGAGAGGTTCCGAGACGCAGAAAGGTCGTCGCTGTCGTTTACGCGTTTGAAAGACGCAAAAAGAGCTTTTTTCTCGTTTGAGAGGTTCCTACACGCAGAAAGATCGTCTCTGTTGTTTATGCGTTTGAAAGACGCGAAAAAAGCATCTTTCGCGTTTCTGTAGTCCTTAGACGCAGAAGGATTGTCGCTGTCGTTTACGTGTTTGAAAGACGTGAAAAGAGCATCTTTCGCGTTTGAGAGGTTCCTACACGGAGAAAGATCGTCTCTGTCGTTTCGGCGTTTGAAAGACGCGAAAATAGAATCTTTCGCGTTTGAGAGGTTCCTAGACGCAGAAAGATCGTCTCTGTCGTATACACGTTTGAAAGACGCGACAAAAGCATCTTTCGCGTTTCCGTGCTCATTAGACGCAGAAAGATCGTCTATGTCGTATACGCGTTTGAAAGACGCGAAAAGAGCATCTTTCGCGTTTGAGAGGTTCCTACACGCAGAAAGATCGTCTCTGTCGTGTACGTGTTTGAAAGACGCTATAAGAGCATCTGTCGCGTTTCCGTGGTTCTTAGACGCAGAAAGATCGTCTCTGTCGTTTATGCGTTTGAAAGACGTGAAAAGAGCATCTTTCGCGTTTGAGAGGCTCCTACACGCAAAAAGATCGTCTCTGTCGTTTAGGCGCTTGAAAGACGCGAAAAGAGAATCTTTCGCGTTTGAGAGGTTCCTACACGCAGAAAGATCGTCTCTGTCGTTTAGGCGTTTGAAAGACGCGAAAAGAGAATCTTTCGCGTTTGAGAGGTTCCTACACGTAGAAAGATCGTCTCTGTCGTTTACGCGTTTGAAAGACGCGAAAAGAGCATCTTTCGCCTCTGAGAAGTTCCTAGACGCATAAAGATCGTCTCGGTCGTTTACGCGTTTGAAAGACGCGAAATGAGCATCTTTCGCGTTTCCGTGGTCCTTAGACGCAGAAGGATCGTCTATGTCGTTTACGCGTTTGAAAGACGTGAAAAGAGCATCTTTCGCGTTTGAGAGGTTCCTACACGCAGAAAGATCGTTTCTGTCGTTTACGCGTTTGACAGACGCGAAAAGAGCATCTTTAGCGTTTGAGAGGTTCATAGACGCAGAAAGGTCGTCGTTGTCGTTTACGCGTTTGAAAGACGCTAAAAGAGCTTTTTTCTCGTTTGAGAGGTTCCTACACGCAGAAAGATCGTCTCTGTCGTTTATGCGTTTGAAAGACGCGAAAAGAGCATCTTTCGCGTTTCCGTAGTCCTTAGACGCAGAAAGATCGTCTCTGTCGTTTACGCGTTTGAAAGACGCGAAAAGAGCATCGTTCGCGTTTTCGTGATCCTTAGACGCAGAAGGATCGTCTATGTCGTTTACGCGTTTGAAAGACGCGAAATGAGCATCTTTCGCGTTTCCGTGGTCCTTAGACTCAGAAGGATCGTCTATGTCGTTTACGCGTTTGAAAGACGTGAAAAGAGCATCTTTCGCGTTTGAGAGGTTCCCACACGCAGAAAGATCGTCTCTGTCGTTTACGCGTTTGAAAGACGTGAAAAGAGCATCTTTCGCGTTTGAGAGGTTCCTAGACGCATAAAGATCGTCGATGTCGTTTACGCGTTTGAAAGACGCGAAAAAAGTATCTTTCGCGTTTCCGTGCTCATTAGCCGCAGAAAGATCATCTCTGTCGTTTATGCGTATGAAAGACGTGAAAAGAACATCTTTCGCGTTTTAGAGGTTCCAACACGCAGAAAGATCGTCTCTGTCGTTTACGCGTTTGAAAGACGTGAAAAGAGCATCTTTCGCGTTTGAGAGGTTCCTAGACGCATAAATATCGTCTCTGTCGTTTACGCGTTTGAAAGACGTGAAAAGAGCATCTTTCGCGTTTGAGAGGTTCCCACACGCATAAAGATCGTCGATGTCGTTTACGCGTTTGAAAGACGCGAAAAAAGCAACTTTCGCGTTTCCGTGCTCATTAGTCGCAGAAATATCGTCTTTGTCGTTCACGCGTTTGAAAGACGCGAAAAAAGCATCTTTCGCGTTTGAGAGGTTTCCACACGCAGAAAGATCGTCTCTGTCGTTTACGCGTTTGAAAGACGCGAAAAGAGAATCTTTCGCATTTGAGAGGTTCCTACACGCAGAAAGATCGTCTCTGTCGTTTAGGCGTTTGAAAGACGCGAAAAGAGAATCTTTCGCGTTTGAGAGGTTCCTACACGCAGAAAGATCGTCTCTGTCGTTTACGCGTTTGAAAGACGCGAAAAGAGCATCTTT